>WTXF01000210.1:0-41584 GCA_022496215.1 Russula brevipes
AGCTCGCGGGCGTCCGGAATGCTCCGGGGGAATGTAATGCATTGACTTCAGTTACTCTGACTCTGTTACTTCTACAATCTGAGGTATGCTATGTCCACCAGCTCTACCTGTTCATCGGGAGCGTCAAACTTCGATCCCGTGCACCCTGTACATCCCAATCACCAATGTCCCAGTTGAAGTAACTGTTTGAGAAACTCTCCTCTTCCTCTTCACTGCCCTCGTCGCCCTCCTCGTCACTCTCCACCCCATCTTCACTGGGGGTAATGTCCGGATCGGTATCCTCCTCACGGACAGATATTCCGACAGAACTCCAATCAAGAGGTCCTTCAGCATCCTTGTCCCCTACCTGGTCATTCAAGTCAGTAAACTCCTTTTCAACTCCGCATAGTCCGGCATCTTATCGTATTCAAGTTTGCGACTGTAATCCAGCAAGTAACCGAATTCAGCTGGAAAGCTAGCACCGAGTGTATCACCAGATGCTGCTGCTTTCGAAGCACGAATGCGTCGCATACTATTTTTCGTTGATTCGTCGTGGGAGCCGGAAGATCTCCAAGGGAGGTCACCGCGTAGGAGGAAAAACGCGATATAGGCGAGGGATTCGAGGTCGTCACGCGGTCCAAGGCCTATGATCTTCGGTGAACACAGGCACCTTATATATATGAAATTCAATCACTCACCAATACCATCATGCGCATTGAGACTCGCCCAATGGAGCGTTCCGACAATATACTTTGACTCTTTCAATGGATCATACCTGGTTGGTGGGCCAGGCTTGATGCGCAAGGAGATGCCAAAATCAATGAGGACGATCTTGGATGGATCATTTGGCGAGGAAAGCACATTCTCAGGCTTGATATCCCGATGAACGAAACCGCATTTGTGTATATGCTCCAAGGCGGAAAGCTAGGGCAATGTGCATCGTAAATGAGGACGGGGAGCGTGGCCCAAGGGGCAGCACACACCATTTGCAGAACGATGCGAGTAGTGGTTGTCACGGCCACAGGCCCAGTGGTGCGGTCCTTGATGCTCGGGCCCAAGAGCTCCATCGCTAGATACTCAAAGTGAGGCAGGTGACCGTACCCGTAGATTTGTGGGATCGCGGGATGTCCTTGGAGGAGCTGAAGTATCCTAGTTTCATATTGAAGGACAGTGCGCTTGACTCTCTGCGATACCCGTGATTTCTTAAGTGCAACCGTTCGGCCTGAGTTGGCTTCCACAGCTTGGAAGACGAGACCCTGCAAGTGTGGTGGCATCAATGAGGAACGGTAGAGAGATATCAAGATGTAAGGCGGTAAAGGCAGCTCACATATGCGCCAGTCCCGAGAATTTGGGCAAGGCGGTAGGTCAGAGGTGGGGACATGGCAGCTTCTGGATGAGATTCGCGAGCGAGACCATCATGTACGTGTCGGTCGACGCTGCTCTGCTCGGACCGGATGTCTCCGCGCTTCGATGATGCCATCAGTTGAGTGGTGCTATCAGTGATGCTATCAGCGCACTTCATCTCCCTTTTGATACTTCGACCCGACACACGGACAGCCGCATCCTATATGACTGGAGTGAATCTGTGCCGTGGACCACATCTTGGTCCCTCAACCTCGTTTCTTCAAGTAGTACACCATGTCAAAGACTTCAACCCCACTTAAAGACCTCGTCGTTGGTGACATCATCTATGCCGATGTGCACATTAATAAGAGCGACATGGCCGACCCCAACTCCAAATCAACCACCGCGAAAAAGTTTGTGCAATTTATCAGTTTCCATATCGTGCTCTCAAGCTGATATATGATCCCCAGGATAAATAAAGGCCAAGCAATCACGAGGCTCGCCGTCGTTCTCGTCGCAGGTTCGTCAAGTGTGCAAGTGACCTACCTCGCAACCTTTGCAAAGTCTACCCAACTCCCTACTACAATCGCCGACAAGACGATGTGGTATCCCATATCGCCAGCTACGAAGGAGAGCACCCATGATCCACTCCCTGCCCTCCAGAACAATACAGCTCAGTGGGCTTCTCTGCGTCAGAAACAGACAATCACTACCGACCCGGTTGGTTATTTATTCCGCCTCGTACAGTCAGCGTTTCTGATGTTTTGTGGATATTGTGCAGGTGGCTAAGGTGGTTGGTCTTAGCCTGAGTGCAGACTCGGCCAACCTCATCCTCGCTGCCATTGAAGCTTAAGACCTGTTACAGTGACCTCAACCACGAAACCCTACCCCATACCTATATGTAGCTTTGGGTGTCGTTCACACTGCGTTCGAGTGCGTCGCGGTCAGTCACGATGTGATTCACAGAGAAGAGATGTAAAAACACCAACAATTCGAAGGCGTGAGAACTTATGTTGTCATTCTCATGAGCAACTTTCGCCGACACGCCGCAACATATGCAGCCCGTCACAGTTGTCCGCTTACTCTCAGTCTCGGAGCGAACGAACGAAATGAGTCCTCGGCCACATTAAGAACACCTCAGGCCTCAGCGTTCAGCGCTGTTCAGCCTCCAGCCTCGGCCAGTCCAGCGTTATCCTTAAAGTTTCTGGAAGGAAAAAGCTGGATCGGGAAGTGTTCAAGGGGCAGCCCAAGATTTGCGGCAGCACGCGCGGCTTGGGGTTACAGAGTTCTGTTCTCCTTTGCCCTCATATCACACTCAGCTGATAACTTGTCCCAGGACTCTTTGGCTATGGTAGCTGCTAGGACAGAGTCGAGAGGCTTATCCTTCAAGGTGAGGCTTATCTGGGCATGTGTCTCACGGTCCCTGTGGGTCCACTTTGGCATGATCATCGGGTGATGTGTTGAGGTCAGGCTGTGAGTCTGATCCAGTGACTGTGGGCTAGAGGTCCTGGAGCTCGAGGACAGTCTGAATGCAATGTTTCCAGAATTTATAGTTGCCACCGTTGTCCTCTAGGAAGGGAATGTCAAAAGTGACACATATTACCCCTTTGAATGCCAGGAGTGTTAGTCGCGGCCCCCGCAGAGGAAGGTTCACTGATGTGCTCATGTGGGGTGACAGCTCAGTGCCAGACCAGATAGGGCAGACACCCCTGATATCAAGGCACTCCATCGGTCCGTCTACGTCTCCACACCAAGTTCCATCGGAACGGACACGGATTTCTCTTCCTCGGCAAGCGGCGGAGGCGAGTCTTTCTGCTCCTTCTCTTTGGCGCGCGGCCGAATAAGAGAGCGTGGACTCCCGCGACGCGAGCAGCTCGCGCGTGATGTTGGGGCCGCGACGCTGAAACAGGTGTGAGCTCAGACGCTGCCCCACCTGGTGCGCTTGCCCCTTCGGATTGTTCTTCTTCGTCTTCCTTCGTTCCGCTCACCACGGGCTGACTCCGAGCAGAAGAGCGTCGTGTCCCGCGTCGGGAGCCTCCACGTGCTCGGCGCACTGGAGTGCGTCGCACAGGTGGCGTTTCATCTCCATCTCCATCTTCATCCCCACCCACACGTCGTCATCGCCCGCGTAAAACTTGTTCTGTGTCACCCGCTTGCGTGATGGACGCGCTTGTACTTGTATCAGCTTCCGCTTCCTGCTCCACTTCCGCAGCAGCTTCTTCAGCCGGTACACCACCAAGCCACCAAGATAACGAAGTTTCTCGCGGATGCTCACCGGGATCCGCTGTAGGCTTGCGGGATAATTGAGGTTGTGTGTGCTCTTTCGTTCCCGCGCGAGTGGATTGAGGTCACTGCCGCGTCCGGGTGTTCATTAGACTTTCACGCGTTTCTACATGGTGCTATCTCCCCAGGCGCATTCAATAGTGTCATCTCCATAGGCGCACTTGGTGATGCCATCTCCCCAGGCACATTCGATAGTGCTATCAATCCCCAGGCGCATTCAATGATGCCATCAGCGCACTCCATCGCCCTTTTGGTACTTTGGCCCGACCCACGGACAGCCGCGTCATATATAACTGGAGTGAAAACTGCGTAAACCACATCTTGTTCCCTCAACCTCAAGTAGTACACCATGTCAAAGACTTCAACCCCACTTAAACACCTCGTCGTTGGAGACATCATCTACGCCGATGTGCACATCAATAAGAGCGACATGGCCGACCCCAACTCCAAATCAACCACCGCGAAAAAGTTTGTACAATCTATCAGTTTCCATATCGTGCTCTCAAGCTGATTTATGTCTCCCCAGGATAAATAAAGGCCAACCAGTTACGAGGCTCGCCGTCGTTCTTGTCGCAGGCTCGTCAAGTGTGGAGGTGACCTACCTCGCAACATTCGCAAAGTCTACCCATCTCCCTACTATATTCGCCGACAAGACGATGTGGTATCCCATAGCGCCAGCTGCGAAGGAGAGCACTCATGATCCACTCCCTGCGCTCCACAACAATACGGCCCAGTGGGCTTGTCTGCGTCAGAAACAGAAAATCACTACCGACCCGGTTGGTTATTTATTCCACCTCGTACAGTCAGCGTTTCTGATGTTTTGTGGATATTGTGCAGGTGGCCAAGGTGGTTGGTCTTAGCATGAGTGCAGCCTCGGCTCACCTCATCCTCGCTGCCATGAAAGCTTAAGATCTGTTAACATCAACTGTGAAACCCTACCCCATACCTATATGTAGCTTTGGGTGTCGTTCACACTGCGTTCGAGTGCGTCGCGGTCAGTCATGATGTGAATCACAGAAGAGAGATGTAATCCTACCAACGAGTCTGACCGCACGAAGGCGTGGGAACTTGTGTTGTCATGAACTTCGATTCGTAAGAGCAAGCACAGAGCAACTTTCGCCGACACGCCGCAACATATGCAGCCCATCACAGTTGTCTGCTTACTCTCTCGGAGAGAACGAACGAAATGAGTGGCGGGTTTCACCTCGGCCACATCAAGAACACATCAGGCCTCAGAGGCCTCAGCACTCAGCGCACTTAGCCTCCAGCCTCAGCCAGTCCAGCGTTATCCTTAAAGTTTCTGGTATGAAGAAGCTGTAGGTGATCTGGTGATCCTTTTGCCGATCCGTCTTCATTTATCTGTGAGCCCCTATAATTCGCCCCCGCTGAGCAGAACTGGATAGCACACGGGATCGTTCACATGTTGGCAGTCACCACACGCCCCCGCCTCGAATCGACATCCGTTGACTGTTCCACCCACGATATATCGTCTTGTGTTATTTCAATTTAGTCGCGTCATGCCGCTCCACGTTGTGACAGCATGGAAACGCCCTACCAACCTCGTTCAGACCGGAGCACTCAACTCTTGGCATGTTACTCCGTCCCCTGGCGTAACTTACCCGAGCCCAGCAATGGCGGGACACCTGAGGGACAATTACGCAGGGCGGATAACGTGTGTGGTATTCTGACAGGATCTGCTACCCATATACGTGGCCTAGGTAGGCTCTGAAGTGTGGGTCCGAAAGCGCGCTGTGCTCTGTCTAAGCCCCAAATGCCTCACCTCGTCCAATTGGTGGGGACCTATCTTTTGCAAATCCCCAGCGTCGACCAGCAAACGAGTGTGAAAGAACTTGAAAGCTGAGCTCAACACGACGCAACGAAACGAATGCATCGGCAGCACGCCCGAGTAGCCGAAATCTAACATCATTGTGGTAGATAGGCAGTAGAATTTATGACACAGTATTCCCTCCGCTACCCACTGAAATGCCTCTGCTGTGAGTGCTGTCCCTCGCGGGAGTCATGGAGATGCGCCGAACACTTTTCCTATTGTAGCTATGACGGCGAGTGCTAGTCTGCGGGTTCGGCATCACCGCAGACCGACTGGCTCTGGGGAATCGGGAATACGGGGACACCATGAGAAATTCCATAAGCACTCGAGTTAGAAACTCAGGCTCAGCTGCTGGTGCGAATTTTCACGTGATGTGGGGCAGATCGACGGATCTGATGTCCGCCGTCTCTTGCTTGGTACTGTAGCGCGCTCAGCGAGCTCCGACGATACCTTAGACGGGCCAACACTCCTTTTGGGAAAAAACCTCCCCCATTTCTGCGATGACCCGCGGTCGTAGATCACAATCACGCATGTGCAGTGTGAGACAGCGCGTTCGGCATTCTCTGTAATTGGCACCCCGCTAACGACGTTGGGAAAAGAGCTGCAATGCGACGCCCGTAACCGGTCAAAGTAAGTGTCCTGTTCGAGTCTGCCCTGGGTTGCGCGTTTTATCCCCATGTACGACGTGTTCACTGACCGCTCTTCTAGCCCTGTATTGCGATCAGTGGTGAGCAGAAGAGCTCGATCAGCATGTCACCCCTCCCTAACTGCGGGCGAAAGTTATGGTGGTGCAGGCGGCAGCGGAATGGTATCAGGCTACCAGGCGCAGGGAAGGTGTGTGTTTGTGTGAATACGCGAGGACTGTACTGGGAGAGGCTCCTGCCAGTGAAATTGGTCCAACATGGCATAGCCAAGGGTTATTTTGTGTGCGTCCTTTCGCGAGATTTCCTCAGAGACAAGCCACTCAAAATTGCAGGATAGGCTTACAGTTGGGTGGGCAGGGTGCAAGGCGACGTTGAAGTTTCTTCGTGGCTTTCTGGTATGCTCCATGCGCTCAGCGGAGGTTGGTTGGCCGACTATTGGAGAGGCTTGTGCCGGCTTGGCTCATCATCGCTTTTGGTTAGCACCTATCATTGTGGAAGTTCCCAACACGAGCCCGATACACCAAGATGGTGAGTCTAGCGAGATTCATACGCTCATTCCGGACGACAGACACACTATTGCAGTGGTGCAACAGTTCATTAACCAGTGGAGGCACCCGACACAAGTGCCAAATGTAGTCAAGGCCAGTCCATTCTGTTTTCACAACATGACCTTTATCCCGTCTGATACAAAAATGTGGATAGCTTTGGAAGGTCTACGCGGATCAGTCCGTGGTTGACAGATTCTCCGACTATCAGCGAGTTTGGCACATTAATCTGACCGAGTCCACGACGACTGACTCCGTAAACGTTAGACGGGGGGTAGAGCACAGTAGAGGAATCCCTGGTGGAAACACTCGTCGCCGCTTCCATGGCACCATCCGGGAATGCTACTTAGGGGATACATCCGACGAGAACGCACTTTGCAGGTTGAGTAATTGCAACCTGTGCAGGATTATCCAGGTGCCACTCCAAACGTGCAGTTAGCTCCTCTTGGTGCTTACATGTCTTTTGTTCTACAGAGCTCCTTTCAACTCGCACGCGCGGGCCAGCGCACAAACTTTGGCCGATTCGGAGCAGGTATCTATACGTCCGCAACTTCATCAAAGGTCAGCTCGCATCCCGCGTCTGGTCCTGAGCGAGGTGGTAATTTCGACAGGCCAACGACTACTCCGCTGGGAGTGCGTCTCCAAACAAGGCAATGCTTCTCAACGATGTTGTGATGGGGAGGGTAACCAAGCTCACGAGGACGGATACAACCCTGACGCAGGTGCTGTGACTGAATTCCGTCAAGTGTATTTCTTTGCCTTACAGTCAGAATGTCTGCAGCCACCGTATGGGTTTGACGCGGTGATTGGCGAACCTGGAGGAGATTTGAACTATGACGAGTGTGTTGGTACGTGAAAAGTAGCTAGAGATCATTGGTTTGTAGATGCTGACGCTGGTTACAGTATATAACGTGAGTAGACACCGGCATATGTTGGTATGAGACCCGCTGATCGGGACGCCGAGAAGAATGACGCTATTCGACCATCTTTCCTCATTATATACAGATAAGGACGAAGAACGCAAAGGTCGAGTGAAAGCCGGTTTAGGAGGCTAAACAAAATTGATGCTAAAAACCATTCCGCGATTTGAATTCGACGAGGCGAACAGATTCGAGTTTTGCAGTCCAATGTACGTAGCACCTCCTGGAGAATGAGATTGGATAACTTGCTGTATGAGAGATGCTTTGTGACCCAGTTGTTTTGGACAACAATCCTGTCTATCTGAGGGCTCCAAGGTAGAGCGAAACCGAGAGAAAAGATGCTTGATGCTCGTTGTCACGGGAGTACAGCATCAGGTTCCGGAAGTGATCGAACTGTTCCGCAAGGCCCTGCTTTCCCTCTCATCGCCGATGCTAATGGCTCCGAGTCAGGCCATGCCAGTGCGAGACCCGACGTGGTGCCATCACACCAAGTCGATGTCTGAAAACCTGGGCCTGGGTCACTACGGCGACTGAAGAAAACTGTACCTGGGAGAGTGATAGCGGTGTGCAAAATGCTTGCCGCTCTGTCGTAGGCGATAGTCCGGGACTCGGCGACCTGCTGCCGAATAAAGGCTATACGCTTTCCTGCCATGGCATTATCGCTGCCTAGTGATGGCATGTCCAGACTTAGCTTAGAGAAAAAAGAAGACGACAATCAAAGGTGCAGAAGAAACTGTGTTTCCAACTTGCAAGGGGCCATGTCGTCTGAGCAGACATTCAGCTCTGCTTGGACTGACGAATAGCACAACGTGATTCGGTAAGCATGCAAACCTCAGCGCGCCACGAATCGAAGAGTGGAGGCGGAGTACCCTCAGGCCATCATTCAGTTGACACTCGGGATATCATCCCGGTTGGGGTGTTGTGATGTGGCCTATATTACAGTACGAATGGCTGATGGCACTGTTGGGCCATAGTTGGTTCAGGTGAGGCGCCCGATAAACGCAAGCCTTGCGTTGAGCGAAGAGAACTGCCTTGAGTTGTCGAACCCCTTGGTTGGCGGCGCTTCTATGTACTTACATCCCTGAGACTGTTCTAGTGAAATACGGCTCAGGATGTTGAAGGCCAGCGAACGAACAAGACGCTACGAAAAGGAGGAAATGATGTTGTGATGGAACGAAAGGGATGTGGCCCGTACAATGGGAACGGCTCACAGTGTCCCCCTGTTTTGGGCTCGGGGCCAGGCTGTGCGGCCGCACGTTGGCGACCGTGACGCCTTTGAGATCCATGGTAGCTATCGTATGAAAGACTTATTGACGCGTGAAGCTTGAAGCGTCAATGAAACAACACATGAACGTACATGAACGAAAGAACGAAAACGGACCGTCGTCTGTCGGTGGCCGAGTTGTGGAATTGCCCGTGCTCTTTCAACGTTTTCAATACGCATGAGCGCGTTCTGCACCACTTCTGCACCCCCACCAGCAAACCTATCACTCCTCTTGATGATATCTTCACAACGTTTACTGCCCGCGGTGATTGTGATGTAGCCTCGGGTGAGCGCCTATCATGCCTCCACATGGAGAATTCCAGCGCTAAGTTTTACAGAGACGGACGGTAGTGACTCAGTGCGAGAATCCTCGATATCCCAATCATGGGCACTGTGTCCCAGACCCACACCGCGGCTACCTCAAGCTCCAATTATCAATCCATCTTCGACAATACATTAGAAGCGTACAAAAAGAAGACCAATAACGATCTTCGTTCACATCCACTACTATCAAAACTCGAATCCTGCGATTCTCCCGATGTCATCCTCACCGTGCTCCAAGACCATATCCCTGGCTCCGATCAGCCTCGTGGTACAAATGAGAAATTGACCAAATGGCTCAATCCGACCGTGAATGTCCTAAGCACGTTCTCCGCTGTCGTTGGCGGGGGTATTGGTCTGGTGTGTTTTGAGAGTTTCCGATTGATTCGTCCGGATATGATATTTATTGCTGTGCAGTTGTACCCAATTGCGGGGTTGATCTTCACTGGGATAGGCATCCTTCTCTCAGTGAGTGTCATCGTCTATTCCTCTGCATAGAGTATCTGAATGCTCTCAGGCAGCCCATGCCGTTTCCGCTAGCCAGGATGCACTCGCTGATGTCTTCGATCGCATCGAAAACTTCTTCAGAAGGATGGAGACCTACATTGAAGTTCCACCAACCGCAGGGATGATGGACATTATTATCAAGATCATGGTTGAGGTACTTTCGATCCTTGCCATCATGACAAAGGAGATTAAACAAGGCAGAGCGAGTGAGTCTGTCGCTAGAGACGCGAATAGTCCTAATCGAATCACGGTCATTTAGAAAAATTTGTGAAGAAGCTGGTTGGGAGGAATGATATCGAGGATGCGTTGGGTCGTCTGGATTGGCTAACGCAGGAAGAAGTTCGGATGGCGGCTGCACAAGGTCTGAAGATGACCCACGAGGTCGATGGGAAAGTGGAAGCGGTCCATGACAAGGTGCAGGGCATCGATGACAAGGTGCAGGACATCGATGATAAGATGCAAGGTGTCGATGATAGAATGAGGGACGTCGAAGGCGTCATCGTAAATGGTGTGTGATGTCTTTTCAACTACTTGCTCCCACGATTTATGTGCCTAGGTGATGAGAGAATAAGAGAAGAAATACGACAGGTTTCAAATGACTTGGGCGATCAGAAGCGTTCGTGATCACATTGCCCCTCTGTTAGCTCCACGGGCTCAATTGCTCTCACAGGGAATCTGTTACTACAAGAGCTCAGAAATTGGCTCTCTCCTCCGGATCCTTCTGTAAACTACAACACCGCAAGCGATGCTCACCACGAGGGCACTGCCGTATGGTTTACTGAAAGCACTGACTTTATGGATTGGAAGTCATCCGGTTCGTTGCTATGGATCTACGGAAAACGTACAGTCTACCTCACTTCACGTCTACACCCTTGCTAATGGATGTCCATCTGTGTAGCTGGTTCCGGGAAGAGTGTCCTGAGGTTCGTGACTTTGTGAACTCATTGTGGCTTGCATTATTTACCGTCACCAGCTCGTCAATCGTCCGGGATATCGAAGGCATCGCTACCTCAGGATCAGCTTTTATGGCATATTTCTTCTTTGATTTCAAGGACAAAGGAAAGCAAGATGTCCGCGCCTTACTTTCTTCTCATCGTCCAGCTTTGCTATCAATCTCAACTATTCCGCAATATTCTCATGGGCTATCATTCAACTCACCAATCTGGCTCGCGACAAGCAAGTGACCGCACACTTACGCAATGCCTGGAGGACATGCTCAGGGTTCCAGGAAAGGTCCCAATATATCTTATTGTTGATGCGCTCGATGAGTGTCCAAACACGACTGGGATGCCTTCATCACGTGATAAAGTCCTGGCGCTTGTCGAAAAACTCACCCAGTCGAATCTTCCAAACTTGCGCTTGTGCATTACAAGTCGACCAGAGATTGATATTTGGACTTCCCTTGAGCCATTGGCATCCAAACGAGTGGCTCTTCACGACCAGGGTGGACAAAAGAAAGACATCGACGACTTTGTGAACGCTGTTGTTCACTCGGATAAAAACATACGGAGATGGCGGGTTGAGGACAAGAATATGGTGATTGAGGTGCTCTCAGAGAGAGCTGACGGCATGTGAGGACCACTATCGTTTGCCCAAAACCCCATCCTAAGCCCTTCGTCTAGGTTTCGTTGGGTTTTCTGTCAATTGGAAAGGTTGCGGCACTGTCTCCCACCGAGCGTGCGCCGTATTCTCGAGGAATTGCCAGAATCGTTGGACGAGACATATGAACGAATATTACAAGAAATTCCCAAATCGAACCAAGCCCATGCTCATCGGCTCCTTCAGTGCCTCACTGTTGCCACTCGCCCGCTTCGGGTAGAGGAGCTAGCAGAGGTCCTTGCAGTTGATTTCGGGTCAACGGGAGGGCCCCCAAAATTGGACGAAGATTTGCGATGGGAGGATCAAGAGCAAGCCGTACTATTTGCATGTTCCAGTTTGATCGCCGTTGTCGCGGACGGGGATTCCCGGGTCGTTCAATTCTCCCATTTCTCGGTGAAAGAATTCCTAACTTCGGATCGACTTGCTACCTCAAAACTCGATGCCTTTCGTTATCATAGCATCCGCCTCGAGGCAGCTCATACGATCATGTCCCAGGCTTGTCTCAGTGTCCTACTTCATCTGGATCCCAACGTTGACGAGGAGAGCGTCAAGAAGTATCCTCTAGCCGAATATGCTGCTGAATACTTTGGTGACCATGCGGAGTTTGAGGGTGTTTTTTCCCACATTCGCGACAGTGTCGATCATCTAGTCGACGCAAACAAACCGCATCTCGCTACATGGTTATGGGTTCGCACACGTCGCCGGTACCTTGATCCACAACGTGCGCCGCGACAACTAGATTCAGCTCCCCTATACTACGTTGCGGAATTAGGGCTCCACAACATGGTGAATTACCTCATTTCGAAGCGCCCAGAAGATCTGACCGTCATGGGCACAATCGGAACTCCATTGCATGCAGCGTTGTATCGGAGACATGCCAATGTCGCTCAATTGTTGGCTGGGCACTGTGTAGATGTGGACATCCGGAATTCATACGGCACGACACCACTACATCTCGCAACCGAAGCTGCACTCCCAGAGACCGTTCGGATTCTCGTTGAGCGCAACGCTGACATAAATGTGCGGGACAACTTTGGCCAGACACCACTACATGGAGGAGCATTAATCTTCAGTCTTGACGACCGAGGTTTCGAGGTGGCGAGATTTTTACTGGAGCATGGCGCAGACGCACGTGCAAAGGATGATCGGCATCGGACTCCGCTACATCTGGCATCATTCAGCGGGAGTATCAAGACCGTAAAGCTACTGCTCGAACGGGGTGCAGATATCCGTGCGCGGGACAAGTCGGGTTTGACACCACTACACAATGCATCATACACTATGGGGATATCTCTAGAGGATCGCTATCTTGGTGCCATACGGCTTCTACTAGAGCATAATGCGGACGTTGACGCTCTAGATAACGACCACTGCACTCCGCTGTATGAGGCAACAGCCGGAGGAAGTATGAAGATCGTGCAGCTGCTGCTCGAGCATGGCGCAGATATCCACGTGCAGAATACGAAAGGCCAGACGCCAATACACCATGCGTTAGGCAATTTGAAGGACTATAGGTCTCGTGTCGGGTTTGATGCCATACAGTTGTTACTAAGGCATGGCGCAGACGTTGACGCACTGGATAACGACTACGCGACTCCGTTGCATGTGGCATCACACCTCGGTAACGTCAAGGCTACACGACTACTTCTTGAGTATGGCGCAAGTATTCAGGCGCGGGACAAGAAGGGCCAGACGCCACTGCACCGCGTATTGGACAATATGGAGGAGGGTTCGGAGATGGAGGATGGTCGCGTTGACGCCACACGGTTCTTACTGGACCACGGTGCGGACGTTGACGCGCTAGATGACGACCACTCGTCCCCACTGCATGTGGCATCATCGCATGGCAGCTACAAGGCAACTAAGCTGCTACTGGAGCACGGAGCAAATATTCACATGCGGAACAAAAATGGCGAGACCCCGTTCCAGGTCGCGTCGGGGCGAGGACATCAGGGCATCATGCAGTTATTGTCCGAGGATAGGCAAGATGGGCAACACCCTTAGCATCTGCCACTGCCAGTGGCAACATGAGTACCTCGGCATGTACGGAGTTTGTTGTCTTGTGGTTTACGGTGTACTGCACGGAGCACGGATACGGATATGATTATACTGGCATTGCGTGTTATTTTTCGTCATGGTGGTGCTCCGTTTGGGAGAGATGAGAAAGCGAAAGTTGTTGGGGGAGATTGCTAGTAAGGCGTGACACAGGGCTGAATTTGGCGCAGTATTGGACGGAAGGTGGCGGCCCGGGTGTGTGAGCATGTGAATATCTCCGCGGACCGAGGTTTGTCGCAAGACACGAGAATTGTTTATGGATCGCGGCATTACCGTACCAGCAGGACCCGTCATACTCCTTCGCCAACACCCATCGCCTTGGATTGACGACGATACAGAAGAAGGATGAAGGTTGAGAACCGGACATTCATAGTCTCAGGCGGGTGAGTAACTAGTTGAGCATTGTCGCCACATCCCCAGCTCGATCCTCCCAAGGTCTTCAGGTCTCGGACTTTCTACTGTCGGATGCATCCTTCAAGAGAAAGGATTCGTCGCTGTCTTGGACTTGAATCAGCCCGACGCAACTGCCATTGGACCCGCACCGAGCAGGCTGAAATTCTGGGAGCTGGATATCACGCGGGTGGAAGACATCGCCAAGGTTGTAGAACAAGTCGTCTCGTGGACGAAGCAGACGGGTGCTTTGTTAGGGGGCATCATCAACTGTGCCGGTGTCGGGACAGCAACAAAGGTAGGCGAAGCTGCGTCGTTTCGGGTCGGGGCATCTGCCCTAAAAGTGCCGACTGGTTTGCCCGAAACAGATCATAGGCGCGGGCGGACAACCTCACTCGCTCGACGTGTGGAAATTCGCAATAGACGTCAATCTCACGGGGACGTTCAATCTCACGCGCATTGCTTGCAAGCACCTGGTCGAGGTTCCGCCAGAAGGGCCGGATGGCGAGAGGGGCGTAGTCGTCATGGTGGGGAGTTCGGCCGCTGTGCGTTCGTGTTCCGCGTCATCCTTGTTTTCTGCTAAACGCGCGTCGGTGTAGTTTGAGGGCCAACCTGGTCAAGTCGCATATGCCGCCACCAAAGGCGCACTCGTAAGCATGACCCTCCCGATGGCTCGCGACCTCGGACGCTACGGCATTCGCGTGGTCACCATTGCGCCTGGGGCATTCACTACCTCGATGACGAGTGGGATGAGCAAGAAGACTCGGGAAAGCGTTTCTCGTGACTTGCTGTTTCCGAGGCGCATGGGGGAGCCGCGAGAGTTCGCACAGACTGTGAAATGGATCGTGGAATGCCCTTATGTGAACGGGGAGACGATCAGATTGAGCGGTGGTAGCAGACTCCCGGGGAAGTTGTGATCAACTGTTGTACTACTCTCCTCGCTCTAATCTGGGATCTTGCAATGTCGATCCTCACGACGACCTGATTGTTACCTGCTCCTTACTATGCCAGCGCCAGCGAGCAATGTGATCACCCACTGGCAAGAATCGCTCAATATCCGTTCAATATAGCGCGTTGTCTGTCTACACACAAAACAAATCTCATCGATCTCGCAACCGCGTTATCGGAGTTCGCTTGCTTGGCTCGGGGGTACAGCGAAGAAAAGTCAGGGAACGCAGGACTGGACTTGACTGTCGAGTACATCCGAGATGCTTTCCATCAGGTGTGACAAATGATTTCCAAGCCGCTTGGTGGGAGGCATAGCGCGCTTGGGACCGGAGGGCTAGCAGGACATGCGCCGGGGGGCTCTCTCAACTTCTTGCCAACCCTAGCCAGCCCTCATTGAAGATGCCGCATTTTTTTTGACCCCGTTGATGGAATCAACACGGTCAGTATAAGGGTGAAACGTCGAAACGTTGAAGAGTGATGATCGCCTTCTCACAGGAACGAGGGACGCCTCCAAATGGCATTATTGTTACACTTGGATCACCGGTTGAAAATAATTGGGCGCCATCTATGACAACGTTGACAGCGGTCTTCACCGTATCGTCGACAACCTGTACCTCGTCGTCGATCGTCCCCACTTCAGTTCTTGTCGACCATGTAAGTGGCCTTTAGTAATTGTGCAGTTGCCATACGGACTTCATCTTGCGCAAGTCGATCCAGCCGAGCCAGCGCATTCTCGATACCAGGCCTCCCATCAGCTTCTTCACATTCTAAAGGGCCATAGTAAGTCACCAGGGGAATATCATATCATCAGGGGTCAACTCACTCACTTTTCTCTGCTTGGTCGATTTCCTTTGTCACAGCAAGGACCAAAGCACCTAAACCATCAGCAAGTTTAAGTAATCTACATTTTTTTTCGGATTTTCCTGATGGCTTGGCTATGCCCAGTGAGACAGTGGCGGGTCAGCCGGTCAGAGCCCAAATGCTGTGGGTAGGGAAGGGAACGAGGTAATACATAACTATGGGGCTGCACATGGAGACGTGCCTGGACTCTGTGCTGTTGAAGTCGGGTACCGCGGGGACGCTGGTGTAGTCGACTAAATGCTCGGCTATCGGCATGGGCTCTTCCTAGATGCAGCCGCAGATCACATGATCACAGACGACGTACCACTGTCCGGGCCGTCCCTCTCCTGCCTCCTGCTTTCTCTCCGGGGCTGTCCCCATGTACTTTTGCCAAAATGTATGTATGTTCACAAGGGGGGCCGAGTCGCACCCCCCGTGCCGCGCTATTCGTTCTTTCCCCCACTCCCATGTACGCACATTTACATTGAGGTGGGCCAATTAGACAAGGTGCAGACCATGCAGTACTCACAGCACAGAGGTGCTTATTTCCCCCGGATATAGTAAAATACGGAGACGCCAGTACCAGATTGACGCCTTCCTACTCGCACTCGCACTCGCACTCGCAACTGAATGAGTGACTTCAAGTTCCTTCCGCGCCAGCGTCGGCGCCTTTACCGACCACCTTGTCCTGTTCAGCGCTAGCAGCTGACGGGAACCAGTACATATGAGGCAGCATCCTCCCTCTCTTTGGCCGATACTCATCCCCGTTCCTGCCCCGCCCTCTCCTCCATCGCTCCTGTCCCCGCCATGCCTCTCTCCGTCGCAAGCGCTGAGCTCGTCGGCCTTTGCCTCGAGTCAATCCTCTACGGTGCGTCGCTCCCTCGTCCCCCCCGCGCGTCCCCCACCGCCCATACCCATCTCTCCTCGCCGTCCCCGCACACACATCAGGCATATACGTTGCCCTGTTCGCCGGATGCGTCAAGGTCCTCTACAACAAGCGGCGACGAGGGGAGGGAGGGAACCATCGCCTGATCCTGGCCTTGGCCGTCCTTTTCGTCCTCATAACTTGGGTTCGTGTCTTGCGCGTGCCATCGCACCATTGCCATATCCATTCATTGCTTCTCTTTTCCTTCCTGCTGCAGCACCAGGTCATCGATGCTCTTCGTATCTATCTCAGCTACAATGGGAATCAGACAGATCAGGGCGCAGATCTGTACTTCCTCGACGTGACAGCGGTGCTCTGCGTCATGAAAACGGCCGTCTATCTTGTGGTGACAGTAGTGTCCGATCTATTCATCGTATGTCCATCCAATCCACGTCTCTCCACGCGCCCTATGCCAAACCGGATCGTGCTCTCAGCTATATCGGTGTTATATCCTCTGGAATGCGAGCATCGCGATCATCACTCTCCCCGTCCTTCTATATCTCGCCGACATCGGTATGTCTCCCCCGTCATCATCCCATACTCAACACTAACCCCACTTCCCTCAAGGTACCGGGGTCGCGGTAGTCTACACCCTCACCCTCATCAGAGATGATGTCGTCTTCAATCAGGAGCAGAAGAGAATCACGAATGCGTTCTTCTCCTGCACTCTCGCATTGAATGCTGTCTGCACAGGTGCGTCTTCGGGCATTGAACTCTTTGAGGGAGAGCGAGTCTGACGTTTCCTTCTCTCATGCTCAGGGCTCATCGCGTTCCGCATTTGGCGGACCCAGCAGCAAACGTATGATGCCAAGATGGGTTCCAACCTCATGCACGTCACGGTCATCGTCATCGAATCAGGTGCGTTTCATGTGTCTTCTCTTGCTACGATGCCTCCAAACTCACATGCTTTATCCTAACAGGTGCGATCTATTTGAGCATGTTGACATGTGTGGTCGTAAGTTATAACCTGGAGTCGCTTCTCTTCCTCATCTTTTTTGATATCGTAAGCCCTAGTGATCCCTTCTTCCTTTAAATTCCGCTGATGAAAGACAGACGTCGCCTGTAATCGTAAGTCTCAAACCTCAAACCGATTGATTCTTGGTAGCTTACATTTTCATCCGCATTCTCGCACATGCTTCTTCTCTTGAACTTGAACCCATTTTCAGGGCATTGTCGTACGTAACCTCGAAACACACTTTCGCTTGCCACCTCCTTGCTCATTCCTCACTTTCCCTCGGCGCAGTTTTCGCTTATCATTGTACGCATTGGCATTGGCGCCAGCTCGCAAGAGACACGCACCTCAAGCCCTTCCCTAAAGACGGCTACCGGAAACATGTCGCGCTCGAATGGGCCAATCGTTTTCCGGTCGACGACGACGACACAGCTTACGGACGGTCGGGGGAGCGAAACGACATTTCAACCGACTGAATCACAAGGCGGGATGTCCAAGATGGAGCTACGAGGCAACGGAGACAGCTCCACCGATATCAGCGGCGCTTGATCGAGTCTTCAAGTTCTCTCGACCGTTTCTCTCTGTTTTTGTTGTCTCGATTCAATTTAGGCTTTATTTCCCCCCGCCGGGGAGAGCACGGTGGGGGACTGGGGTTTGTATATGACAGATGAAAGGGTGTTGACTTGTAGCGTAAAGTGTTGGCATGCTACTGTATGCGATGTGCGATGTCAGACATCCAAACATAATCTATAGCTTATTTTATCCGTATATGGTATTCATACCTGGGCTTGACGCCGTCGTGCGCGACTCGTGCCGACTGCCGACTCGTGCGTCGGCGGTCCGGGCTCGGTCTATCCAATTATGGGTCCTTGATCTGCACTGCACGTGCGGTTCTCCCACGGCTATGCCAATATATCGATCTGCAGCTGCCAGTGGCCCAGCCGTGACCCGCGTCCTCGCCGTGGTTACAAACGCCCCGAGAAACGATGAATGACGGAGTCACTAGTTGAGCATTGTCGCCACATCCTCAGCTCGATCTTCCCAAGGTCTTCAGGTTCTCGGACTTTCCACTGTCGGATGCATTCTTCAAGAGAAAGGAATCAAAGGATACGTCCCCGTCGTGGACTTGAATAAGTCCGATGCCCGATGCAACCGCCATTAGACCCGCACACCGGGCGGGCTGGAATCCTGCGAACTGGATATCATGCAGGTGGAAGACATCGTCAAGGTTGTAGTAGAACAAAGTTGTCTCGTGGACGAAGCAAGACGGGTGCTTTGTTAGGGGGCATCACCAACTTGTGCTGGTGTCGGGACAGCAGCAAAGGTAGGTGAAGGTGCGTCGTTTCGGGGCAGGCGGACAACCTCACTCGCTCGACGTGTGGAAAATTCTCAATAGACGTCCAATCTCACGGGGACGTTTCAATCTCGCGCGCGTGTGCTTGCAAGTACTTGGTCGTCAAGGTTCCGCCGGAAGGGCCGGGTGGCGAGAGGGGCGTAGTCGTCGTCATGGTGGGGAGTTCGGCCGCCGTGCGCTCGTGTTCCGTGTCGTGCCCTGTTCTCTTCTTCTGCTAAACGCGCGTCGGTCACCGTGCAGTTTGAAGGCCAACTTGGTCAGGTCGCGTATGCCGCCACCAAAGGCGCGCTCGTCAGCATGACCCTCCCGATGGCTCGCGACCTCGGGCGCTACGGCATTCGCGTGGTCACCATTGCGCCTGGGGCATTCACTACCCCGATGACGAGTGGGATGAACAAGAAGACGCAGGAAAGCGCCTCTCGTGACTTGCTGATTCCGAGGCGCATGGGGGAAGCCGCGAGAGTTCGCGCAGACTGTGAAATGGATCGTGGGATGCCGTTATATGAACGATCAGATTGAGCGGTGGTAGCAGACTTCCGGGGAAGTTGTGATCGACCGTTGTACTGTTCTCCTTACTCTAATCCGTGATCTTGCAATGTCGATTGTCGCTCCTCACGACAACCGGATTGTCGCCTGCTTCTTACTCTGCCGGCGAATACGAACGATGTCACCAACCGCTGGCAAGAATTGCTCCCATCCATGTTTAATGCATGCCTGTCTACCACAAGACAAATTTCATCGATCTTGCAATCATGTCAGGAGTTTGCTTCCTTCGCTTGGGAGGTACAGCGAAGAAAGTCAGGAACGCAGGACTGACTGTCGAGTGCGTCAGAGATGCCTTCATCAAGAAAATGGTCCATACTTTGACTTTTCAGATGTCTTTCCCCTACCTTTGTCTTTATGGAAGGACTTCAGCATTTACGTTGTTTTTTTTGTGTATTTTATGAACATTACTTCTCACTCATGGTTACAATGTAGGGTCAGGACGGAGTACCTTCCACAAATTCAGCTCTATTACCAAATTGCAAATATTCGACGTACTAGATCTGGGATAAGGATGATGGCATTGTGATTAGTAAAGGTATATGGATATGCCTCAGGCGGGAAATAACATGGATAAAGAACAATGTTAAAGTGGGCTGTAAACAGATGAGCGCGTGACTGGTATGAAAAGAGGACGGCACCAGCGAATCACCGATCCGCTCCCTTCCCTTCCCAACGATGGATAGCTATGGGTCGACCGGAGAGCCGTCGTGCTTCGACAAATGGTTGAATGGCTTCCTGGACGGATCCAGGTATTGCAGATCCCCCCAAGAAAAGATCGCGCAGGTTAGGTAACACTTCTGTGGCCCTTTCCACGATGAGCCCCTGCAGTGCAGGTGTAATGAGACTCCTGGATACATAGAGACCCTGGATAGCGGTAAATGGCCGGAAGAGTTCGAGGAAGAGGGTGGATTCTGTGGTATTTATCCCTCGCAGATCGAAGGGCGGACACGTCAAGACGAGGTCAAGTCGTTCGACAAGAGAGAAGAAGGGTGAAAGCTGGCCGCATACCAGAGCCATTGAAGAAATTCCCCAATCCATCCTGTGGCGGAAGATTCTCAATGTCGAACCAGGCAGGGATTCGAGTAGGATGGACCGCGAGTCAAATGACACTTTGGCTGCCTTGGATGGCTTCAGCCGTCTTGCGCGACCGATGAACTATCTGAGATGTGGTATGTCAAGGACGAGGTCCCCGACAAGTGCCATGGAGAGCTGGCTAAGCACGGGGGTATCGATACGGGCGACGAACTCTTCCAAGTACTCGCTCGTGCCTTCAAAGGAAAACGTGACGAGAGCAGCGAGAACAACGCGTGCCTGTGGAGGTGGACTTGGTTGGTCAGGGTGAGATTGGGGCCATCGGATTCCAAACCAAAGTGACTCGAGCCTCTTCAAAGAGGACAAGCAGGCGACCATCGACTCGGGTGAAACGTACAAATGCGAGAGTGAAAGATCGACGAGATCACCGGCAGACAAAAGTAGGTCCCGCACTGCCGGAAATGGAATTTCACTCAGGTGGAGTGTTCGCAGGCGTGGGGCGGAACCAGCAGGAAGGACGAGCTCAGATGGCTCGTACAAAGACACAACCCGCAGATAGGTCAACTCCGGGAGTGGCACCTGCATTGCCGCGGCGAGCGTTTCCCATGCTCCTGGAAATCGGATGATGCTGATGTGGCGGACACGATCGGGATGCTCGAGCACAGCAATGATGTCGTTCAGCCTCATTTCCGACGCTCTACTCCAATCGTGATGATAATTAATCTGTATAGGCAATGTTGGCCAGATATCCAGCATCGCCCTCACTGATCTATCTCTTGTGCAGAGAAGTCGTAGATCCAGGCGCCGCGGTGACGCAAACACGACGCTTCGCCACCAACGGCACACGTGCACTAGCGTATGCCATTGATCGGTGCTGTAAATATCGTGCAGGCTCATGTCGTCCAGATAAAAATCAAAAATCTCTAGGAGGACACCATCTGGGAGATCGTCAATCATTGCCTGGCCTACAATGCAGTAGTCAGATGCCATTGCAAACATTTCCACAGAAGACCCACTAGTACGTAGACCTCGCGGTCCATCGAATACCTCACGATGTGTCAAACGTTCCTCCACAGCTAAGCCCTCGCAGGAACCATCAGTCTGGACAGCTTCTTGGGTATGGCTATGTGAAAACTTAGTTATTCCAGAGATGTGTGCAGTGACTTTTCCCAGACGCACTTGTGAGAGCTCATTGCGAGGACGCTGTGCTGAATGGCGAGGTGGTTGTTGTCAACGGGCGGCCACCGCCCGTCAGGAAATTAGACCACGTGCCCGTAGTTCACACCTATGCGATGGCAAAGTTTGTCGGGCTGCGGGCTATTCTTGTGATCTTCGAGGGCATGTTCGTTTATTTTTGCGGTGCTCACTCTTTGGGTCGTGTTGTCTTCGAAGACTCACGAACACTTGGTTCCCGTGTTCTCCTTATTGAAGGCAATTTGCAAGGCAATTTGTTCAGGCCCGTGCCACCCCTGGGAATTGTATGCGCTATCGTTTGCGGCTGTTGCCGATTTACTGTCTGCATCTGCGCTGTCTACAGTGGTCTCTGTCCCAGCCATTGAACCCAGACAGCAGAGTTCGAAAACTCTTCACATCGGTGTGAGTGCACCGTCTGGGTGGTAGCTCGCATCGCATGTGATAGAAATGGCCATACACCTGTGACCTGTCCCGCCGCGAACGCTGTGTGCAGCGCCTTCCAGCTGTGCCGGCATCGACGGACCACCTCACGGCGAACGCGTCGCCCAAGGCGTGCCTGGACGAGGAGTTTGGTGTGGACGGGCTCAGCGCCTAGGCCAGCTGGTGTGGGCACAGTCACGTTTCGTCTTCGTCCCCCGTGTACAGTACTGTAGTCCCGTCGCAGTATCTATCCTGCTTCCGCACTCGCATCCGCATCTGGCGTCTACAAAACCTCTGAAACTTCACAGACGCTCCCCTGAGACACCTTCAACTTCTGCAACGCACCCCACATCAATGCCGCACACTATGAGCTCCTGCCCAACGCCACTGCCACCGGAGGCCGGCTTGTCCACGTCTCCGTCGTCATGCGACACCACAAAGTATGTGGTATGCAATGGTGGCCCCTCCGCCAGCCCTTGCTCACGACCGGCCAGCGCACGCCAGACAACCTTGCTCCCTCCAAACGTGTGTTCAATCCGCTCATGGGCTGGACTCGTGCTGACGTGGTCCAGCACTCGTGCGATCATGGCGGCGCAGCGATTGCGCTCGACGCCACGATGCCCTCTAATCGTCCATTGGCGTGCACGATCTGGTCCGGGTCATGCAATGCCGGGCAGCTGAGCTCCGGCGGGCTCCTCGACTCATCCCGGCACGGGCAGGTGCATGTACGCCGACCCAGACCCGCACGCACGCACCAAAACAGGTCTGTGGGCCCTCTACCACAACTGTCTGAAGTTCCTCAACGCCGAGGACCCCACGGGAATATGGGTCCGCACCTCAACGGAGGCCCGCACGATGCAGGTTGCTGGCGCCATATTGGCCACCATGACCCAGCCAGCCTCTGTATGTATGCGTCTCCGCCGGCACTGCTCTGCTACGTCCCACCTTTCTCAGGAATGCTGATATGGTTAAATGCAACGAACAAATAATATTTATCATGAGAACTCCGATATGCCATACAGAGTAGTGGCCCACTAGCTCAAGTTGAAGTGATGATTGCCTTCTCATGAAGAACAAGGGACGCCTCAAAATGGCATTACTGTTAGACTTGGAGAGTAACAGTGCGGTTGGGTCACCGCAGGATTAATATTGCGACTTTCTCTGGTTTGAGGTCCAACCGAACGTTGGCGGCGTATCGCGTGCCACAAGATCAATCCACAAATCGTGATGATATATGATGATGCAGGGACGGCGCGCTGACTTCAGTTGGGCGTTCGCCTCATTCGGACACACTGGTAGGGAGTGGGCTGGACATACGACTGACATGACATGCAGTAAGTTGATTGACACAGCACTTCGACAAATTACAATTCTTTTGAGATCGTTGGCCGTTGGCTGACTGACAAATCGATCCCCCCTGGAAATGTCGATGCAGCGATGCTCCGGTAGAGCACACAGGAACGGGGAGAGAAATAAGCCTTGGCCTCAAGTCTTTGGCTTGGCTAAAATATCACAACTCGACCAGCGACAAGGAACGGACCCGTCGCCAGCAGCTCGAGAACTCACTGATGAGATACTGTATCCGACGGCGGACAGGCAGGGGCCAGGCCTAGTTTGTTGGGGGGGAGGAGGAAAGATTTGGGTCCTAACTGAAGAAAGAAGGATAAGAAGGAGAGTTTATCAATTCCCACTCCACCCACCACCACCACCACCACCACCACCACCACCACCACCCGCTATCCATCGCATATCGGCACGACGAGTGTGGCCTGGTCCATTTGTAAGGGGTTTGCTTGTTAGCGCTTTTGCGTTTGCGCAACCCCCCGTGCCTCTGCCTCTCCAAAAGTGCGGTTCGAGAACCGATTCCCCGGACCTTGGACAGGAAGAATCATGTCGCTGAAAAGGATATTAATATTGGCGTTCATTTGCGTGCCCGTAGGGCGTGTTATAAGAGAAGTTTGGCCGAGTGGGCCCTGATTCGATTCATTCGCGTTAACAGAAAGGGTGTTGCTGCAAGGGAATGAAACCGACCTGACGCGCGCGCGCAAAGTAACAGTCCACCATCTATTTCTATCCAAGGCCTTTACCGAGTAGGGGTTGCTATTGAATAACAACCCTACTCTACTTGGTTATCTATGTACACGGCAGTATGCACAGAAGAGAAACTGTTGTGTATATAGATAACCAAGTATGCTTCTCAGCCTCGGCGCCGTCGTGCATCCCTCAATCTCGCGCGCTTTGTGTGAAACAAGACAGTCAGCTGTCAAATAACATAGGGAAAGTATCAGAGACAAGGAGGACCATAATTGGCAAAGCCCTTCAAAACTCTGGAAATGGCGGCGGGTTGGTACGCCACCACTTACTGTAGATATGATGGATGATGGACGTGCCAAGACACGGGCGCGGTTGTGGAGGTTGATGGATAATGACGGGTATGGGCAGTAGTGCGGTATATGCGTGATGGACGGATCAATCAGAAGCCCCCACCATCTGCCCGCCGCAGTGCTGGACGTCGAGTTGGGCGTCTCCCCTTTTGGGCACACCCCAAATTGTGCAGGGCGCAAGAGCAGTAGGTGCAGGCGACAGTAGGGGGCTTCGTCGCGAGGCTGGAAAGGGCATTGTTACAAGACTGGCGAGTGTGCTGTTGATCGTTGATCCGTTCAATTATCCGAAACCGCTCTCTCGCCTCGCCTCGCCTCGATATGCACTGGCGCAACCCCAGCGCAGCGCACCACCCCCCTTGAGATCACAACGTAACGGAATATTTTCTCTTGTTTTCTGTCCACCTATGCATTAAATGTTTAGGACAGTGTGGATGACTGGTTGAAAATAATTGCGCACCGTCTATAATAACGTTGATAGCGGCCTTCACCCTATCGTCGACAACCTGTACCTCGTCGTTGACGACCCGCACTTCCTCGTCGACCACATAAGTGGCCTTCAATAATTGTGCAGTTGCCATACGATGTTCATCTTGCGCAAGTCGACCCAGCCGAGCCAGCGCATTCTCGATACCCACGCCTCCCCATCAGCCTCTTCATATATTCTTCTAAAGGACTATAAGTCACCGGGGGAATATTATATTATCAGGGGCTAACAGTGGGCTAACTCACTCGCTCTGCTCTACTTGATCTCCTTTGTCACAATAGCAAGGACCGAAAGCACCTCAACCATAACCTTAATATGACATCTGTCATCCCTGCCAGTGCAGCCGGTCACTAGGTCACTGCCGCCGGTGGCACTTCAACGTACAGTAGATCTCGAGTCTCCTGGAGAAGCTCTCGATTCGCTCAAGGACATCAACGACGGCGTCTGGACATCATGATGGTCTTAGCACATTGGGAATAAGGAGTCACAGTGTGTCATGGGATGAAATAATAGAAGATACTCCACAGCACAGAGGTGGTGACCGTAGGAATTATTTAATTTTGGGTGTTATTTCCGGATATGGTAAAATAACGGAGACGGTAACTTAGTGCCAAGTGCCAACAGACCACCCACGAGTCTCCCAGATTGACGCCTTCGCGCCTTCGCACTTGCACTTGCACTCGCACAAGTACTCGCTCTGAATGACTTCCTTCCACGGCAGCGTCGGCGCCTTCACTGACCACCTTGTTCTATCCAACGCTAGCAGCCAACGGGAACGAGTACATATGAGGCAGCAACCTCCCTCTCTTTGGCCGGTACTCATCCCCGTTCCTGCCCCTCCCTCTCCTCCATCGCTCCTCTCTCCGCCATGCCTCTCTCCTTCGCAAGCGCTGAGCTCGTCGGCCTTTTCCTCGAGTTAATCCTCTACGGTGCGTCGCTCCCTCGTCCCCCGCTGCGCTTCCCCTACCGCTCATACCCATTGCCCCTCGCCGTTCCCGCACGTACATCAGGCATATACGTCGTCCTGTTCGCCGGATGCGTCAAGGTCCTCTACAACAAGTGGCGACAAAGGGCGGAAGGGGACCACCGCCTGATCCTAGTCTCGGCCGTCCTTTTCGTCCTCATAACTTGGGTTCGTACCTTGTGTGTACCATCGCACCATTGCCATCTCCATTCATTTCTTCTCTTTCCTTCCTGCTGCAGCACAAGGTCGTCGATGCTCTTCGCATCTACCTCGGCTACCATGGGAGCCAGGCAGATCAGGGCGCAGATGTATACTTCCTCAACGTGACGGCGATGCTCTGCGTCATGAAAACGGCTGTCTATCTTGCGATGACAGTATTGTCCGATCTATTCATCGTATGTCCATCCACTTCTCTCCACGCACCCTATGCCGAACCGGATCGTGCTCTCAGCTATATCGGTGCTATATCGTCTGGAATGCGAGCATCCCGATCATCACTCTCCCCGTCCTTCTATATCTCGCCGACATCGGTATGTCTCCCCCGTCATCACCCCATACCCAACGCTAACCCCACTTCCCTCAAGGTACAGGGGTCGCGGCAGTCTACACACTGACGCTCATCGGAGATGATGTCGTCTTCAATCTGGAGCAGCAGAGAATCACGAATGCGTTCTTCTCCTGCACTCTCGCATTGAATGCTGTCTGCACAGGTGCGTCTTTGGGCGTTGAACTCTTTGAGGGAGAGCGAGTCTGACGTTTCCTTCTCTTATGCTCAGGGCTCATCGCGTTCCGCATTTGGAGGGCCCAGCAGCAAACGCGTGGTTCCAACCTCATGCACGTCTCGGTCATCGTCATCGAATCCGGTGCGTTTCATGTCTCTTCTCTCTCGCTACGATGCCGCCAAACTCACATATTTTATCGTAACAGGTGCGATCTATTTGAGCGTGTTGGCATGTGTGGTCGCAAGTTATAACCTCGAGTCGCTTCTCTTCTTCATCTTTTTAGATATCGTAAGCCCTGATGATCTCTTCTTATTTTAATCTCCGCTGACGAAAGACAGACGTCGCCTGTAATCGTAAGTCGCAAACCTCAAACCGATTGATTCTTGGTAGCTTACATCTTCATCCGCATTCTCGCACATGCTTCTCTCGAAACCATTTTCAGGGCATCGTCGTACGTAACCTCGAAACACTCTTTCGCTTACCACCTCCGTACTCACTCCTCACTTCCCCTCGGCGCAGTTTTCGCTTATCATTATACGGATTAGCATTGGCGCCAGCTCGAAAAAGATATGCCCCTCGGGCCCTTCCCTGTCGTACTCGATGCCATCGAAGACGGTCACCGGAAACATGTCGCGCTCGAATGGGCCAATCGTTTTCCGGTCGATGACGACGACACAGTTTACGGACGGTCAGGAGAGCGAAACGACATTTAAACCGAGTGAATCACAGGGCGGGACGTACAAGACGGAGCTACGAGGCGACGGAGACAGCTCCATCGATATCAACGTTTGACCGAGTATTCTCTGGATCGTTTCTCTCTGTTTTTGTTGTCTCGATTCATTTAGGCTTTATTTTCCCCTCCGCGGGGAGCACGGTGGGGGACTGGGGTTTGTTGGCTAAAATGAGGTGGGGTAGGTGTACGTTTATAATCGTTTATGATTGATTCAACTAGAATGCAGAAGCTAGCTATATTGGATATGTTCTTTGGGTCCGCGCTGCTACCTTTCTCCCTGTCGTGATATCTAGAGAAAATAGATGAAGAGGAAAGGCGCACGCGTGAGGGAATTTGAGGAGAGAATGATTTCGACAGCTCGATACCACTTTAGGGACAATCTAGCTCAGTCATCAGTCACATTCCTTCTACGACATCCTCATTGGTTATTATTTAACCCACCAATCCGATTCACAACAACCTAGTGATCGCACACTTACTCAATGTCTCGAGGACATGCTCAAGGTGCTGGGGCAAGTCCCAATATATCTTGTTATTGATGCACTCGACGAGTGTCCCAACACGACTCGGATGCCTTCATCACGTGACAAAGTCCTGGCGCTTGTCGAGGAACTCGACAAGTTGAACCTTCCAAATTTACGCCTATGCGTTACGAGTCGACCAGAGATCGTTCGGACGACCCTTGAACCTTTGACGGCTACGCGGATATCTCTTCACGATCAAGATGGACGACAGGATATCGTTGACTTTGTGAACTCCATTGTTTACTCGGACAAAAACATGCGGAGATGGCGAGACGAGGACAAGAAGATGGTAATTGAGACAATCTCGAAGAGAGCTGATGGCATGTGAGGACCACATTGTATGCCTCGAAAGCGCTCTCTCATACTTTCACTCAGGTTTCGTTGGGTTTTCTGTTAACTGGAAAGTTTGCGACACTGCTTGCCGCCCAGTGTACGGCGTATTCTCAAGGAATTGCCTGAATCGTTGGACGAGACATACGAACGAATATTACGAGAAATTCCCAAATCGAACCAATGAAAGGTTGACAGGCGTGCTGCGAGTGTTTGACAACGTCGTCCCAGGAGATAAACTGTGAGAGGAGGGAGAGGAAGGGGAAAGGGTTGTCGAAATGAGGAGAGATGTGCACAACGGCACGATGCGAGAGGGAGAGCGCGGGCGCGGGCGTGAGGCGAGACGCGGGGCGCAAGGGGAGGGAGGCGAAGCGAGGCGAGAGGTGAACGAAACGGGAATGCGCACGGTGGCGCGGTGCAAAAGGGATCACGCGAGAGAGGAGGAGGGTGCGCGGTGGCACGAAACACGAGAGTCACGATTCGAGAAGGTAAGTAACGGCCGGTAGCGTTACTTACCCTCTCGAATCGTGACTCTTGTGTTTCATGTCCAAGGTAACTAGCCATGAGTTTAAATACACGCGAGGTGGTACCTACTTTGTAATCATAGCAGACGATGAGTAAGAGAGGAAGTAAGAGAAAAGGGGGAAATCATAGCGAGAACGAGGGGGAAACGCAGAGTCAAAGGGAATCTGAAACCGGGCAAGTCGGCATCAGTGGGCCCAGAACGATCGTCGGTGCTGTGCGCGCGACGAGGGCGGCCAACGGTGTCTACGAAAACGAGAAGTCTAGAACATGAAAAATAAACGAGACAAGAGAAAATCATGCCTGGGATCTGGCTAAGAGGGTCCAGGCAGAGCAAACTGTTGCAGAGGCAGGAGCAGAAAATGAATGAACGCAATCGAGGGTGGAGTCAACGGGAGATGGTCAGCTTGAGTGAACTCTGACATGTGTTGCTGTGACGGCGTTTTGTCGACGACGAGTGCAACTGCGGTCTAGCCGCATCGGCGATGTCAAGGGCGGGTGGCAGTGGCGTCGTGCTAAGGAAAGTTGAGACCGGAAGGACGAAACGAGGGGGCGAAATGCAGAAAATCGAGGATGAAAATGAACGGACGGGTTTGAAGGCGAATCGGCAGCCTCAGCCTTTTGTTGGGGCAGAGGATGATGGTTCGAGTTAAGCGTGGCGTGCCTTGAGGTGCCTCGTGTGCGTAGTCAGCGCTAGTCAGCACGGGCGCTCCCTTCGCCTGATTCCAAGCCCAACGCGCGGGCACTCCTTACACCAAGCCCATGCTCATCGGCTCCTTCAGTGCCTCACCGTTGCCGTTCGTCCGCTTCGGTAGAGGAACTAGCGGAAGTCCTTGCAGTTGATTTCGCGACAACGGGCGGGATCCCGAAATTGAACGAAGATTTGCGATTGGAGGATCAAGAGCAAGCCGTGCTATTTGCATGTTCCGGTTTGATCGCCGTTGTCGCGGACGGGGATTCCCGGGTCGTTCAATTCTCCCATTTCTCTGTGAAAGAGTTCCTAACTTCGGATTGACTTGCCACATCAAAAACCGATGCCTTTCGTTGTCATAGCATCCACCTCGAGGAAGCTCATACGATCATGTCCCAAGCTTGTCTCGGTGTCCTACTCCATTTGGGCCCTGAGATCGACCGTGGCGCTATTATTCGGAAAGTTCCTCTGGCTTTGTATGCTGCCAAATACATCACCGACCATGCCGAGTTTAAAGATGTGTTGTCTCACATACGGGACGGCATTGGCCATCTCCTCGACGCAAGCAAACCACAGTTCGCTATCTGGTGGTGGGCGCACACAGGCCCTTACCGGTATAGGATAGGACCACCAGAAGCAGTTCCGCTGTACTGTGTGTCCGGACTTGGGTTCCGCGGCTTGTCAGACTACCTCATTTCGAAATGTCCGGGGGATCTGACCAGATGGGCGAATACGGAACCCCCCTGCACGTAGCATTATATCGTGGACACGCCAATGTCGCACAAATGCTGGTTGGGCACTACGTAGACGTGGATATCCGGAACTTGAAGGGCCAGACCCCGCTACACATGGCAATAGACAAGACACTCCTGGAAACCGTTCGGATTCTCATTGAGCGCCACGCTGACATAAATGCGCGAGACAACAATAGTCGGACACCACTACATCATGGCATGATCATGCAGTAGCCAGTGCTGACAGAGGTTTCGAGGTGGCGAGGCTTTTGGTGGAACACGGTGCAGACGCACATGCAAAGGATAGCGACGACTCGACTCCTCTACATGGCGCATCGGGCAGTGGAAGCGTCATGGCTGTACAATTGCTACTTGATCATGGCTCAAACCCTATGCAAAGGATAGCAACGACTCGACTCCTCTACACAGAGCATCGGGCAGTGGAAGCGCCATGGCTGTACAATTGCTACTTGATCATGGCTCAAACCCTAATGCACGGGACAAGGACGGGCGGACACCACTACACCGAGCGTGTCGGCTCTATTCTTCTGGATTCCCTGATGTCGTACGGCTCTTACTAAAGCATGGTGCGGACATTGACCTACGGGATAACGACCACTCAAGTCCGCTGCATGTGATATCACACTCTGGCAACGACGAATCCGCACGTGTGCTGCTCGAACATGGCGCAAATGTCCATTTACGGGACAAGAAGGGCCAGACACCTCTCCATCGAGCATCGGACGCTCTGAATTCCGACAACGCCCTCTTACATGTTAAGACTATATCGCTCTTATTGGAGTATGGTGCGGACGTCAACACACTGGATAACGACCACTTTGCTCCACTTGATCTGGCACTCGGCTGTTCAAGTGCCAAGATTCACCTTGCACTGCTACTGATCAACCACGGTGCAAATATCCATGTGCGGGACGAGGCGGGGCAGACAGTGCTCCATCGAGTAATGAGCCAGACGTGGTTCCCCCTGGAGACCGGCCGGGCCCTACTAAAGCACGGCGCAGACATTGACGCTCTGGATAACAACGGCTCGACTCCACTGCACTTTGCATCACGTTCGGGCAACGACGAAGGCACGCAACTGCTGCTCGAGCATGGTGCCAACGTCCATTTACGAGACAAGGATGGCCGGACACTACTCCACCAAGCATTGCGCGATAGTACTACTCACTCCCTCAGACATCATCATAGGGCCGTCCGTGTCATACGGCTCTTACTAGGGCATGATGCGGATGTCAACGCCCTGGATAATTGCCACTCGACTCCGCTGGATCTGGCATTTAATAATCATGGGCCTGAAGTTGTGCTGCTGCTGCTCGAGCATGGCGCAAATATCCACGCACGAGACGAGCAGGGGCGAACAGCACTACACCGGGCGTTGCACCCTGAGGAGCGCTACTTCTCGGACCATTCCTGTTTGGACGTCATACGGTTTTTGCTAGAGCATGGTGTGGACGTTGGCGCCCTGGATGACCAACTCTCTACTCCACTGCATGTGGCATCAAATTTTGGCGATGTAGAGGGTGCAAAACTGCTGCTCGAGTATGGCGCAAATATCCATTTACGGGACGGATATGGTCAGACACCCCTGCACCTGGCAACGACAACGAACATTACCGCATCTCGTGCTGCTGACGTTATACGGCTCTTACTGGAGCATGATGCGGACGTCGACGCTATGGATAACGACCACTTGACTCCACTGCATGTAGCCTCATTCCGTGGCAACTTCAAAGCGACACGGCTGCTACTGGATCATGGAGCAAATATTTTATATACAGAATAAAGAGGGCGAGACTGCATTCCAGATTGCATCGAAACAAAGTCATCAGGTGATCATGCAGTTACTATCTGAAGTACAAAGCTGACAAGATCTTCAGCTTTTGCCATCCTCCTCGACACAAACACCCTAACGAAAAGATATTTTCTTTCTTCCCATATACAGACTTGAACTACACGAAGTATAGGTATAATTAAACTTGCCTTGTATTAGTTACGGGCTACGGTGCTCTACTTGGGGTGCGCGAGGAGATGTGAGAAACGGTGACGATGAAATTCAAAATTTAACCATGGGGGATTGATAACGAGAGAACTGTACCAATTTCAGTGACAGTGCTAATGAGGACGCGACGGAGCACAAGTCATGGCACGTCGTAACAGTTCGAGCCTGGCGACACGACGGACCGCAGACGGCGAACTGCCAGTGCCAGTGAACGTTTTGCGGCACTTGATCATAGGCGGGACGTCAGTCTCACGGAGGCATTCAATCTCACGCCAATTGCTTGCAAGTATCCGGTCGGTCAAGGTTCCGCCGGAAGGCCCGGATGGAGAAAGGGGCGTGGTCGTCATGGTGGCGAGCTCGGCCGCTGTTGCGTTCGTCGTCCGTGTTCCGCGTCATCCCCATTCTTCACTTTCCTTCTGCTACATGGGCATCTGTCGTCATGCAGTTTGAAGGCCAACCCGGCCAGGTTGCGTTACCAAAGGCGCGCTCGTCAGCAACACCCCTCCCGATGGCTCGCGACGACGAGCGTTACGGCACTCGCGCGGTCACCGTTACACCTGGGGCATTCACTACCCCGACGACGAGGGCCATGAACAAGAAAGCTCATGAGAGCATGTCTCGTGACTTGTTCTTTCCGATACGCATGGGGGAGCCGCGAGAGTTCGCGCAGATGGTAAAGTGGACCGTGGAGTGCCCCTTATGTGTGGACGGGGAACGGGGAGACGATCAGATTAAGCGGCGGTAGCAGACTTGCGGGGAAGAGGTGATCAACAGTTGTACCGTTTCTCCTAACCTTAGTCTGGGAGCCTGCAATTGAACAAAGTCGACTGACGACCCGACGACCGGATTGTCCTTGCTTCCTACTCTGCCAGCGAACAATGTCACCACCCATAGGCAAAAATTGCTTCCATCCATGTCTAGCTGCATGCTAAATATCCGTTGTTCACTATAGCGCTCTTGTCTGTCTATGACAAGACAAATCTCATCGATCTCGCAACCGCGTTATCTCAATCGGGAGTTCGCTTGCTCGGCTCGGGAGGCACAGCGAAGAAAATCAGGGATGCAGGACTGACCGTCGAGTGCGCTTTAGCATGCTTTCCGTGAGATATGAAACCATGATTTTCAAACGAGATCCGTAGGGATGTCGCTGACATCACCAAAGCGCCCGAGATGCTCGGTGGCCGCGTGAAGACCCTCCATCCCGTTGTGCACGGCGGTGAGCACTCCCCCTCCCCCAGGCGGCGTCATTTCATTCATTTCTTGGTTGTGAAAACTTCTTTATGTCTCAGGCATCCTCGCCCGCAACATCCCCTCCGACCAGCAGGACCTCGCGGCGCACTCCATCGCGCCGATCGCCATCGTCGTCTGCAACCTCTACCCCTTCACGTCCACGATCGCGCGGCCCGGCAGCACGCCCGCGGACGCCATCGAGGACATCGACATCGGCGGCGTCACGCTGCTGCGCGCCGCCGCCAAGAACCACGAGCGCGTCTCGGTGCTCTCCGATCCCGCCGATTACGCCGACTTTGTCAAGGCGTGGACGGAGATCAGCGGCGGCGGCGGCAGCGGCGACGTCGGCGCCGCGCTCAGGAGAAGACTCGCGCTCAAGGCGTTCGAGATGACGGCGAGGTACGACGCGGCCATCAGCGGGTACTTCCGCGAACAGTACGCCGATGCCGCGGGCGGAGAAAGGCTCGTTGGACCGCCCCAGAGACTGGCCCTGCGATATGGGGCGAATCCTCACCAGAAGCCCGCGCAGGCCTTCGTCACTGAGGGGGAGTTGCCGTTCAAAGGTGGGGATTGACCTCACTGCGACCTGCCTTTGCCCCTGACATGGTGGTGTCCACGCCCAGTTTTGTTCGGTTCTCCGGGTTATATCAACCTCCTCGATGCGTTGAACTCGTACGCACTCGTGAAGGAGTTGCAGGAAGCCTTGGGGCTCCCAGCCGCCGCCTCCTTCAAGCATGTCTCTCCCGCAGGCGCTGCTATAGGCCTCGAGCTCAATGATACCGAAGTGAGGGTCTATGGCGTGGAGGATTTGAAGGAGCCGTTGACTCCCCTCGCTGCTGCGTACGCTCGCGCTCGCGGTAGGTGCTACCCAATTTATGCCGATGACCCGTATAGCTAACTGAGAGCAGGTGCCGACCGCATGTCCTCATATGGTGATTTCATAGCACTCTCTGCACCCTGCGACATCGCTACCGCACGCATCATTTCTCGCGAGGTATCAGATGGAGTCGTTGCTCCTGGGTACTTTCCAGAAGCTCTTGAAATCCTGGGAAAGAAGAAGGGAGGAAAATATTGCGTGTTGCAGGTACAGTCAATGACTACCAGTCAAGATATATACCGTGTTGATGATGGTGACCCAGATTGATCCTAACTACGTCCCAAGTGAAATAGAAACGAGACAAGTATACGGCGTGTCCTTGCAACAACGGAGGAACGATGCCAAGATAGATCCCAGCTCATTCGATAATATTGTCAGCAACAGCAAAGACGTAGGTCCCTTACTTCTCACTTCATGCCTATTGGCCTCACCAGCACCCCCGCGACCAGCTTCCAAAGAGTGCCATCACCGACCTGATCGTCGCGACGCTCGCCCTGAAGTACACCCAGTCAAACAGCGTAGCGTATGCCCACCGCGGCTCGATCATCGGACTAGGCGCCGGCCAACAGTCGCGCATCCACTGCACGCGGCTCGCGGGCTCCAAGGCGGACAACTGGTGGCTGCGCCACCACCCGCGCGTCCTCGGGTTGCCGTTCAAGAAGGGCGTCAAGCGCGCCGACAAGGCGAACGCGATCGACCTCTTCGTCGGCGGCGAGGTGCTCGAGGGCGGCGAGAAGGCGCAGTGGGAGAGCCTGTTCGACGCGATCCCGCCGCCGCTCAGCGCCGAGGAGCGCGTGGAGCACGCGAGGCGGTTCGACGGCGTGGCGTGCTCGAGTGACGCGTTCTTCCCGTTCCCGGATAACGTGCATCGCGTGAAGAAGAGCGGCGTTCGGTATCTCGCCGCGCCGGCGGGGAGTGTCATGGACGAGGAGTGCATCAAGGCGGCGGACGAGCACGGAATCGTTTTCGCTCACACGCCGCTGCGGCTTTTCCATCATTAAATAAGCGGCATCGCCACCGAAAAAAGGTATGATCTTCTAAGAATATCAAGGAAAGAGAAGGCCGCCCAAAACTGTACTTTCTGTCTGCTGAATGAATAGATCTAGGGTGACTTGACGTTGCTCATATTGTGAATACTATCTAGCCCTCCCCCTCCGAATTTATGCTCCTCACTTTAAGCGGACGAGTCACACCAGGAGAAGGATCTCAAATCAGCTTTTAGGCAAGGTAAGAAAGGATGGGAAAAGCGCACACCATGTCCATAGACTACACTCAATTGTCGTGTTGGTGACTCGCACTCGCATGCATCCCTTCTCGCTCGCGGAGTAGATCCGATCCCCACTCGCGCACTTCCACATGGCATAAATGCGGTAAACTGCTCTCAAAGAACGGCTGCAACGTCTGTGTGCCATGGGCACGCTCGTACTCCAGCGCCTGCGCCGCCATCTCGAACCTATCGAGATCTGACGCAGCATCGTAAGCAAAACAACCAATCCCCGCCCTAGAAGGGGAGGAGGAACCCGACCCGGGCCTACTACTCACGCACCCTTGACGAAACGTGCTTCAGCCGTCGTCTGATCTTCGTACTCTTTCCAGAGAGACATGATCCTCAGCGCGGCTGGACTGTCGTGCAGCATCTCGTGCACAAAATTTTGCATGGCCTCCTACGCTGGCCCGGACCGGGGGCGTCCATCCGTTAGCGCGGAAGCCGGGGGGGGGGGAGACGAATCGGGGACGTACAGCTTCGAGTCTGCGCTTCTCGGCTTTCGGGATGCCTTCTCGGGGGGCGATGTCGCCGACTGGGGAGGTGGAGGAAGGGACGTGACGTAAGCGGGGGGAAATTTCAGATCCGTGCAAGATGGGGGCGGGGGGGCATTTCGTTGGGGGTGGTCGATTCTTTTCGTACCTTGCGCTTCGGCCAGGTCGTGCACGACGGCCATCATGACGCACCTCGACAGCGACCATACGTTACGTCAACGATCGCGCCCCATCGCGAAAAGGATAATCAGACAGGGAAACGTGGTTCCTCACTTTGCGATATCCAGTGATTGGTCGGATGCGCACATGGCGAGCACGGCCATGCGGTACATATGGTCGGATATGCTTACAACGACGCGTTACTGCACATGAAAGAATGGGGAGGGCAGGGCAGGGCAGGGGCACCTCTCAGGGTTCGGAATCTGCAGTATTTGTGCTGTATCAGTAAGGGTCAATTCAAATCCAAGGACATGATCACTTTGTGGTCGACCCATCCCGTCCGTTTCTGTGTCTGCGATACGCGATGGAGTCAACAGAGAATATCGTCGAACAACGATCAAATAGACCTTGAGACGCTCCAATATATGGAAAAATGCGAGGCGGTCAGAGGCAGAGTCCCCTGAAGACTTGTAAAGAGGAGGAAAGACACGCTCTGCACTCATCGTGTTGGTCACTTGCAAGCGAGTTTACTCCGGCCCGCGACCACCGGGAGGCGGTAAAAAAAATTAATTATACAGTACCAAAAAATAATCATCACAGTAAAAGAACCCAGAGGAAACGGAAACAAGGACACGAGTCGCTATGGCTTTATGGTGGAAACACCCCCGCCCCTTCGTCGCTTATTCCCTCTCCTTATCTCTCCCAGGTCGCCATCAATCTCAGTCTCTTTGCAACCTATCAAGCTAGCACCACTTTTACCAAGTCCCCCGACCGCCTGAACCTGAAATCCTCCACCTTTTGGACGGCGCCGACCACCATTGCTACTGGTATTCCCGGATGCCATATTGGGTAGTGATGTTGCAGTGAGCGGCAGTGGGAAGGGCGATGGGAGCTCATCGACGGAGAGCGAGTGTGGGTTAGTGACAGGACCCGGAGGCGTGGGGCCCATGCCGTTTGGAACCCCACCGTTAGAGTGCGGTGCGAGAGGCGTTGGGGGAGGTGATGTACCAAGTCTGTTGCGAAGTTTACGCGTAATGTGTGGACGCGACTGGGAATCGAGCGCTGCCTCTGTTACGCAGATGCCTCAGCGATGCGTGATCTGATCTCGAAGAAGAGGAAGGAAGGAAAAAAAAAGGGTGACGTACCACTAACGGTTCCCTCTCCGTCCTTTTCATCTCGCGCTCTCCGCCGCCGCTCCTCGATTCCCTCGAGAAGCCGCTCTCGTATCCTGTCTCGCCCGCGCTTCCACTCCTCCTCGACGCGTTCGCGCTCCAGCTCGTAAGCCGCCGCTGCGTTTTCAAGCGCATTCCGCTCCTCTACCTCTAGCTGCGCGAGAAGCGCCGAGCGCTCGAGGGAGAGGGGATACAGACGAAGCGCATATGATGGAAGCGTTTCTGGACGTGCGGCGAGTTGCATGGCCACGCTGTGAAGTGCGGAGATCGACTCGGCGTGTTGGCGCCCACTAGAGACGTAGAGCCACCTGGTTTGAACACCCGTGGGATAACGAGGAAGCGAAAGGGGATACGCACTCGTCGCGCCGATCGTTCATCTCCTTCCCTAGTCGCCCTACGATCTCCTTGCGCCTTCGGTCCTTCTTCCCATCATCAACGTTGGCGCCTGTGACGTGACGGATGACAGAATTAATACACGATGTAGGGATGAGGGAGAAACGCACCATGTGGTCGTGAACTTGGCCCCCCAAGCAAAGCAGAGGATGGGTGATGGATGGCGTGGTGTGGGGGCGGTGGGTAGCTCGAGACGATGTCGGTGGTGCCATTGTGAATTTCTGTCGGATTCGTTCGGGCCTTATGGGTGGTGGAGGCGTATGGAAGTGGAAAAACACCTGGCTGTGGTGGCATGGGATATGAAGCAATGAGTGGTAATGGATCCAGATGGTTCTAATAACGGCAGAGGGGTCGCAGGCCAACTGTTCGCCAACAAGGACATCACCCACGCCCACGCCCACGCCCCACGCCTACGCCCGCCCACAGCAGTCCCACGGTTCCCAATTGGTCCCGGTCCGTCGGGTGCCCGGGAATTACGAATTACAAATGGTCTCGTGATGTGACCTTTATTCAAATCCACAGCACAACATCCATGCATCAGTGGCGACACGTCTATGACAACAGAATCTATGTGGTATGCTACAGTAGTGTCGGAGGCTCATAACATTCGAGTCACGATCAGGCAGTGCTATATGATGGAGGTCCTATAGTACAATGCAATCATCAGTAAAGTAAGAAAAAGGAAGGCGAGAGTCCGACGGACCAGGGGAGGTATTGGTGTTTTTAAGTGCAGCCAGGACCGTAGCCTTCTCATCCTCAGAGAGGCCATCAACCAGCCGAACAAACCCGTTGACCAAAGATTTGCGATCTCCCAGGAATTGCTGGAAGATATGCTCCCCCCTTAGTTGCGTGATAGCTGACGAAAGATCAAGGTTTTCAAGAGCTTGAGCGGCCGTTCGGTGGTCGGACTTTGAGCTGACACCAGAGAGGTCGTTAAGCAACTGTTCGCGATATTCGCGTGATTGGCTGGGACCGGCCGCAGCAAGTTGCGCAAGCGCATTAGATCGTGCGACGCGCGCGCGCGTTGCCCAGTAGAAATAGCGGCGTGCCTCCTTCCACACGGCAGGCTTCGCGCAACCCTTCGCTTCCATGCGACCAGTACGACTGTAAAGAGAGATGAGTGATACAAAGAACAAGGCAATATCGCCAACTTACTCGTGGAGATCTGCATATAGTAGTGCAATCTGCTTGTATGTCGGCTGAAGAAGTGCCTCGCGCTTTTCAAGCATTTCGGCGGCAGCCGCGCGCTCCCCAGGTGTTTTTGACATGTCCTTGCTGTCTTTCTTAAGAGCGGCGTAAGGCGAGTCCATGCGTTCCATTAACTGAGAAATCTTATCACGGCGCATCTTGATCTCGATGATACCTTCTGGCTCAAGTACGCCAGCGCGTGCCTCGACGTCTGCATACATCTCCATTTGACCCTCCGCGTTGATCGATGGGTCAAGTACAACCCATGCTCCGCCCCGAAGTTCTCCGTTGGGCACAATGTAGACAAAGACAGGTTGCTTATACGCTGATAGACCGTCGACGATCTTTGAGCCTTGCTTAAGGACTTCGTCGTACATGTCTTGTTGACCGCCGGAGAAGCCACGCCCAATTTGCAAATACGATGAGGGGTAGACCTTCGCGATTGAAATCGAAGATCGCCTGGGCAGTCTTGTATGCTGAATTCGGATACCAGACTTGGCCAGCCTCCATGATGCGCTGCTCAAACGAGGCAGGGTTCGCGGGGGTCCGCTGGGACAACACGCTCGATAGTCCGAGTCTCGACGGCGATGACACCCATTGGGATGCCACCAAGGCGGGCTCGACCAACGACGACAGTCTGGGCCCAACCACTAAGAGTCTCTTGGAAAGAGCCCTTGTCGAAGAAACCGCTGAGCCAGTCGTTGGTTATCTCGTCATACTTGCCCTCAATGAACCAACGAGGGTCGTACGGGCCTTTGGGGGGAGTGTAGCCAATCTCGCGATCCCAAGTGTCGACAGGAATACGAACCGGGAGCTTCCCACCCTTCGCTGCGGGACATACGATAACCACTCGAGGATATGCATGGCCCCTTCTAAGTCGCTACTCGCAGTGAGATGGGAGACACCGTTCTTGAACATAATCTGGGTACCACCGAGCTGAAGGTTGGATGTATAGACCTCGCGACCAAGGACCTTATTGAGAGCGGGAGCACCGGTAAGGATGATAGGCTGGCCCTCAACTTGGACAGCACGCTCGCCAAGGCGGACAAGATAGGCACCGATACCGACGGAACGTGCTGTGACGAGTGTGATGGTGAAGATGTCGTCGTTACGCCCGAGATGTCTCGCCTGCGATGAGACCTGAGCCCTTCAGTGACTCCACGCCGAGGCCATCCTGGAGGCCGATGATATCCGTGATCTTGTGGCGACGCTCGCCATCATCGATCTCCTCTGTCCGGACGGCGCTAGCACACTTCTCTTGGAGCTTCAGATAATTTTCATGTGTAAGGTAAAGGTAGTCAAAGCCCTTTTCCGGGTGGTCCTTGTCGTTCCATGCCACTGAGAACAAGTTGAGCGCCTCTTCGCCAAGGCCAATGCGAGCACCTGAATTCGCAAGAGAGATAAATGCGAGGAAGACCGCGTGCACGTGCGTACTGCGTAACAAGATAGAAAAACTGATCTTCTGTCGGACCGAACGAACCAATCTTGTAGGTAATATCGTTCGCTATGATGACAACCCTGCGGCCATTGGGGTATTCCGGAGTCCGCAAAGTGAACACCCAGCCAACCATGCCGAAGGTGTTATTTCCCGGTGCACGGTCAAGCTCGACCAGTTGGTCGTTCTCATCTAGTACGAGCTCTTTTGATTCCAGGTATGTCCTAGGCGGCGATAGCGACAAGTCGTTCGTTCGTGCTTTGGTCCAAACATTTTGAAGCGCCTTCGAGAAGAGGTCGGGGAAGTCGTACGCGTAGGTAGTACCAATGAGATGTGCTTGGTAACGCTTGGGCTGAAGGGACTCCTTTGTCGCATATGGGTGATTCACAGGCTGCAGGTGAAGGGGACCCTTCTCCCCGATCGATTTCAGGATTGTCGTGCCTTTATCCGTGGTGATTTCTTGATACCATGGAAGTTGACAATAAAGCCAGAAACATTCTCGATAATGCAACGAATTGCAGTTACGTTGCCTTCACTGTCTTCTAAGGCGATGCGAATCTCTGAGCTGGTAACGTGGAGTCGCCACAGGCGCTTGCCATGTCGTTCGATGAAACCGGACACGGCTGCCAAGACGTCTTCGTAGCTGACTGAAAGGTTGTAAATGAAGTTCATGAAAATATGGTTGCAATCTGAGTTGCGATATTTCACGCTGACGACCTCCAGTGCATCAAGAATGCTGGTGACGCGACGATCCGTCTCCGAGATAAGGTAATCCGCGGTGTTCATACTGTCACGAAGGCGGCCAGGGCGGATGAGAGCGCGAATAAAGAAACGATGGTCGAGTTGGTTTTCCCGGGCAACGCCATGGTATATATGGATTTGCTTGCTCTCGACAAAGCTTGGCTCTAGATTGTAGTTAGAAAGACGGCTGAGCTCGAGTTGGTATGCCAGGGCCGGCTCGATATTACGAATTGCTTGCTCTTCTTGCCAAACGCCGTCCCTTTCGCGCAGGGTGTAATACCAGGGATACTGTCCGCGGCGGCAGAGCACAACGGACACGCGGCGAACGCCTCGCTGGGTAAGGATGTGCTTCTGGTTGTTAACAAAGATGTAGATTTTCTCTGCCCATTCGGCATCCGACATGTCGTCGGCATCGTTGAAGATTCGGAGGGCCAGATTCAGGACGTTCGGGGGTTGGCTGTTGATACCATACCGCTGGTGGTGCTCTGCTTCGTCAAAAAGTGTAGAGTTGCGGCGACATGTCCAAAGCCAATGGTGAGCGCATCCAGATTCGCGAACGAGGCAATGGCGCCAGTTCGGGTGGGTTGTGACTGATTACGATTGATCAAATACGTGAGGTCACTAACAGAACCA
>WTXF01000211.1:0-41548 GCA_022496215.1 Russula brevipes
CTACTTGTGGCCCCTGCTGCGGCCACATTATCCGCGAATTGTGACGCGTGATGCGCGTGATGAGTCGATGAGTACTTGGGCGCGTCTTTTCCACCATAACAGCGATCACTGCCTTCTGGATGTCTTCCTCACCTTTCTCTTCTCTCCCATCTTACAATGGGTTGTCAAACCTGCGCATCCAGTCTCTGTACTCGGACATATCTAGGCAGAAACACTCCAATCCAACAACTTACAACTCAAACCTCACCTGGTGGCGCTCCACCCTGGAAGACATAGCCTCCCGTGGCTGGCCACCCACTACACCGGATCGGCTCATTCTCCATGCAGATCAAAGCCTGTTGGAATCCCTGAGATATGGAGGAGTTGGAAAGCCTCTTTGTTTGGGTACGGTCATCGTAAGTTACTTTTCGTCAGCGATGGAAACGTGTAGCTGACCATCGTTCTGCTAGCGAAGACTGAACTAGTCAACTCTCGCGCCGCAGTGCCTCTACAACGGTTTCTAAGTATGCCACAGTCAGTACATGACCCTGGCTGGTTACCGTACCGTGTTGCTGCGCTTGTTATCGGAAAGCCACTCCAGTGGGCACTTCACCAATTCAATCTCATCAGTCTGGAAGATGAGAGTGACACAGAACGATGGAGTCACATCAAGGGAGACCACGTCCTGGTCTGTGTGGTTGAGCGTGCAGCAGACTCGGTACTCGCCTCGCAGCGCGCACGACGTGTCGGTCTCGCCGACACCCTCTACAATTTTGACTCGTTCCGTGCCACATTTGCCGCCTCCGCCCTTCCCGGAGTTACATTATCAGACAGAGATTTACGCGTTCTCATAAAGTTTTTAGAACGCGATAGACGGGTGGTGATTACCGAAAATGAGGTATTTCTCTGTGATTTCTCTTGAACACCACGCTTATTGTTCTCAGGTTATCAAGTTTGTGGACGCCTCGGGTACACCGGAAATCACGGCAGTCGACCACGGCGTCTTGGAGCTCAAAACCGCCGTTGCGAACCTCTCAACACAGATAGATCACATTACCGTAAAGATCGACTCGTAAGTACACAATTCTTGCTTTTCTGGATACCTCATAATATCTAACATTTTTGATCTTAGCTACAAGAATAAAGCGACGGCTGCCATCCGCCAACAACACAAGTCCCTCGCACTCTCGTATCTTCGCTCTCGCAAGCAGCTTGAGGACGTACTCGCACAGCGTCTCGGCTCTCTTAATATTCTGCAAAGCACTCTCCTGCGCGTCGAGGGCGCGGCGGAAGACATCCAGGTAACACCCCTCTCTCTCACCTGTCCTACTTGTGTCCGACACGTCTCTTACGTCTACTTTAGATTGTAAAGACGTACGAGAGTAGCACTGCCACTCTCCGCGCGTTGCTGGCGCACCCATCGATCCAGCGCGATGCCATGGAGCGCACCTTCGATGCGCTGGCTGATGCCAATGCGGATGCGCGGGAGGTCGATGAAGCGGTGCGCTCTGGTATGGACGTGGCTCTGGGTGTGGACGTGTCCCCAGACGAGGACGAGATCCAGGCGGAACTTGCTGCCCTCGAAGCCGAAGCGAAGGCTGAAGCACGAACCAAGGAGAAAATGCAGGAGCCGGTAGAGTTAGAAGTGACGAGCTGGGACGGTGTTTCCGAGGCAGCACAACATGCTCGACCTCGCACTAGTGCGGATCCACCAGACCGCGGACCCGTACAAATGCTTGCCGAATGATGTTCATGTGCAATACCCCGTCATCACTCATCAGATTGTTCAAGATTCACAGCAATTTTCCTGTATCTCTATTCATGATCGCGACGTTTACCATATCATTGACATCTTTTGTCGCTACTCATCAATCACAATTTATTGGTCCCATTTGACACCTGTGCCGTCTATAAGTGACAGTTACATCACTCTTATGTAAGCGGTATCGTTATGCCCTTCTCACCGCTGACCACTAGATCTCAAGTGCGCCCTCGACGGCTGTACGTATAACCTAGGGAAAGGGTTACGGTGGGAGCTCGTGAGACGAGACGATCAGTCTGCGGGTAGACTTGGCCCACGCGGTCATCCGCTCTCATGCAAAGTTCATGGACGTGATGCTATTTCTGAGAACTTGAACCTGCACGCGCAAGTGAGTCCGAACTGCGATTTTCCAGAGACAGCAACAATGTGATACGTGAAGTCGCCTCCGTTTATTCATGCAATTTGGTCCTGTTAGTTAACGCGCCACTGGCAGCCGGCCATGTACGAGAACATCGCTGGAAAGAGCGAGCTCAGTCGGCTGTCAGGCCTTTCAGGGCCCAGGTTCCACGACGTCAGACTAGTCTGCCGGACTTCAATGATCAGCAGGGGGATATCATATCTACCGGATACGTACAGAATACTAGTAGCACCATGTCCGAACTTTGCGTGGACGGCTTACTACGCCGGAATGTGTACTGCTGACGTAGCCTTTTAACGAGCCCCACGTGAGGATCTCCAAAAAAGGGCACAGTTCGCAACTGTTGGGAATTGTCCCGCGCACTTCACCCCATGTTACTTAACAGGGAAAGTTCCCGAGACGTTGGCCGAGACATATGAGAGCGGATGCTGCATGCGATTCCTAAAGCAAACCGATCACACGCTCAGCATTGCTTCACCGTGGCTGGTCGCCCACTTCAAGTCGAGGAGCTAGCGAAAGTCCTTGCAGTTCACTTCGACAATTGACACAGGAGGGATCCCGAAACTACGTGACGATCAAGAGCAAGCTGTGCTGTCCGCATGCTCTGGTCCAATGTCCGTTGTCTCTATCCACCGCTTGATCCGCTTCCGAGTGGTTCAATTTTCCCATTCCTCGGTGGAAGATTTCCTAATCTCGGATCTTCTCACTACCTCCGAAGAGGGTACTGTTTTACCATATTCGCCCGCGCATACGATTATGACCCGAGCTTTTGTCGGTGTTCTACTCAGTTTGGACTACCAGACGGATGAAAAGCGCCTCAGGGACGCTCCTCTCGCCAAGTATGCTGTTGAACGCTTCAGCGACCACATCGAGTTCGATAATGTGCTGTCACTTCTACAGTCCGAAGTCGACTGTTTTCTCGATCCAAACAATCCACATTTTACTGCTTGGGTCTGGGGCCATAACCCATGGCTAGGTAGTTCAATAGGTAGAGCACCTGGTATATATCCAGAAGGCCTGGGTTCAACTCCCAGTCTGGTCAACTTTTCATGCAATACATCTTGCATAGCATGCCTGTTGCTGGAGCATGTGCAAATACCAACAGATGGAACAGGAAGGGCCAGACACCACTTCACCAACCCTTGGAGCATGGTCATCTTGATTTCATGTGTCTTTTGATAGAACATGGTGTGGACGTAGATGCAGAAGATAATAGTGGCTCGACTCCGCTCCATCTGGTGTCAGTGCGAGGGGAGCTCGCAGCCGCACGGTTGTTGATAGGACATGGCGCCGACGTCCATGCGCGAGACAACCAAGACCGAACATTCCTACACCTCGCATTGGTGAGGGGACACATTTAAAGCGCGGCGCAGCTGTGGATGCGCCTAATATTAACGACTCGACACCGCTGCACTGGCACTTTGTGTCATGCGAAGGGCAGCGCGACGCTGTACGGGTGTTGCTCGAGCATGGTGCAGATATCCATGCGCAGAACAAGAAAGCGCATACTCCATCCCATGTTGCGTCATGCGGAGGACATCAGGAGATCGCTCGGCTGTTGTCATAACATAACGACTCGGGCAGGCTAGTGTAGTTGTCTGCTTTAGCAAGCATCGGTTCTCATCTCTACCTAATGTATATGTATGTGAGTTGCAATAGTAGCATCATAGTCAGCTGGTTAGATAGCAGCTAGGAGTGCCATGTTCAAGGCCATGTTGGTGATTGGATGGTGCGAGAAGTATACTATACGTCCGAGTCGTATACGAGCCATATTATACACCATAAGTTGAACCCAGTTCGAACCGAACTTTCTTGTGAACTTGGTTTGTTTGGCAAGGCCGCATGTACGCAGTCGTGAATAAATCCACTTCAGCCCTGCGTGCGGATCAGGAGCGTGACTCCGAGGACCGAACATTTTGATGAGTCACGGGGCGCAGCGCGTCTTTTCCACCATAACAGCGATCACCGCTCTGCATTCTGGATGTCTTCCTTTCTCTTCTCTCCCATCTTACAATTGGTCTCTGTGCTCGGACATATCTAGGCAGAATCCAACGACTCAACTTACAATTCAAACGTCACCTGGTGGTGCTCCACCCTGGAAGATATAGTCTCCCGTGGCTGGCCACCCATTACACCGGATCGGCTCATTCTCCATGCAGACCAAAGCCTCTTGGAATGAATCCCTGAGATATGGAGGAGTTGGAAAGCCTCTTTGTTTGGGTACGGTCATCGTGAGTTGCTTCTCGTCAAGGATGGAGACGTGTTCCTGACCATCGTTCCGCTAGCGAAGACTGAACCAGTCAACTCTTGCGCCGCAGTGCCCCTACAAGGCTGGTTACCGTACCGTGTTGCTGCGCTTGTTATCGGAAAGCCACTCCAAATGGGCACTTCACCAATTCAATATCATCAGTTTGGACGACGACAGTGACACAGAACGATGGAGTCACATCAAGGGGGACCACGTCTTGGTCTGTGTGGTTGAGCGTGCAGCAGACTCTGTACTCGCCTCGCAGCGCGCTTGAAGTGTCGGTCTCGCCGACACCCTCTTGACTCGTTCCGTGCCACATTTGCCGCCTTCACCCTTCCCGGAGTCACAATATCAGACTGTTCAGACAAAGATTTACTCGTTCTCATAAAGTTTTAAGAAAGCGATAGACGGGTGGTGATCACCGAAAATGAGGTATGTCTCTGTGACTTTTCTTGAACACCACGCTTATTGCCCTCAGGTAATCAAGTTTGTGGACGCTTCAGGTACACCGGAAATCACGGCCGTCGACCACGGCGTCTTAGAGCTCAAACCCGCCGTTGCGAACCTCTCGACATAGATAGATCAAATTACCGTAAAGATCGACTCGTAAATACACGAACCTTGCTTCTCTGGATGGCTCATAAAATCTGACATTTTTGGTGTTAGCTACAAGAGTAAAGCGACGGCTGCCATCCGCCAACAACACAAGTCCCTCGCACTCTCGTATCTTCGCTCTCGCAAGCAGCTTGAGGACGTACTCGCACAACGTCTCGGCTCTCTTAATATTCTGCAAAGCACTCTCCTGCGCGTCGAGGGCGCTGCGGAAGACATCCAGGTAACACCCCTCTCCCTCACCTGTCCTACTTGCGTCCGACCGGTCTCTTGCGTCCTCAGATTGTAAAGACGTTACGAGAGGTAGCACGGCCACTCTCCACGCGCTGCTAGCGCAGCCATCAATCCAGTGCGACGCCATGGAACGCACCTTCGATGCGCTGGTTGATTCCAATGCGGATGCGCGGGAGGTTGATGAAGCGGTGCGCTCTGGTGAGGACGTGGTTCTGGGTGTCCCCAGACGATGAAGACGAGATCAAGGGGGAGCTTGCTACCCTCGAAGCCGAAGCAAAGACTGAAGCACGAACCAAGGAGAAAATGCAGGAGCCGGTAGAGTTAGAAGTGACGAGCTGGGACGGTGTTTCCGAGATAGCACAACATGCTCGACCTCGCACTAGTGCGGATCCACCAGACCTAGTGTTGCCACGGCTCGGGTCTCGAGCCGCTCAGCCGATGAGCCAAGCCGTGTTTGAGCCAAGCCGAGCTGTTGTGACGGCTCACGCGCTCACGGCTCAGAGTTGCCAAATCGGCTAGTGAGCCGCTTGAGCCATGGCTCGGTTTCCATATTGGGTCGAGAAGTGTATGAACTGGCTCAAGCCACCTCCTTTGGTGTCGCTGCAATGTGGACATCATCCCTGCCAGTGTGCCACTTTTCTTGAGTCTCTCGCTACATCACAATGTCACCTTGCATATTTTAAGATTGACCATGGTATTTTATAATGATAATTCTGGCTAACTACATGGTCTATACTACTAAACAGCTCTATGGTTGGTGTGTTTTGACGCGGCCTTCCCACTGTGGGGCGCTGGTGGATTTGGGGAACCGTGGGAGGCGTTGGGAGTACAGTACAGAACGGACAAGGTACAGTGGGGCCAATTTGGCGGCAGTCGTGGGTGAAGCAGGCATATGCACATGCTGGTTGCTGCTGCTTGGGCCATTTACGTGCAATTTCTCGCCCCCGGAATGTTCCTCTGTAATCAAGGTTACGCGCAGGATCAGTAAGTTAGAGGCGCCACTCACGAATGCACAGGGGATGTCTTCGAGGCCTTAGTGTCTCCCGCGGGCAACGATATTGCAGGAGCGGGGTCCGGTGATGCTGGTAGCGCCGGACGGCGTGCAGCTCGGGGCGGGAGTGGACCGCGTGGGCGCGCCGCTGCTGTGGACGTCGTCAGAGCTGCTCGCGGGGCGATGGCTCTGGCACGACCTGACCATGCTCGCGGGCGCGGACCCAGCATCGCTGCGCGGTGCCGGGCGCGCTGGGGCGGTCATCGCAGGCACAGAGGGGGCGGGACGCAGGGGCAGATGACGATGATGCCCGTGATGACGACGATGATGACCGAGTCGGCGGCGAGGCATGTGTTGGCAGCTGTGACGCAGCGCGCGCGCAAGTTATTTGTGCTCATGGGGCGGCGACAGCTCGACGCTCTGGCCAACGCGGGCGGCAGTTCCGCTGGCGGTGGTGGCGGTGGTGGTAGAGGCGTCGTGAAGCCGACGACGCCCGCAGCAGCGGGCGAGGTGGCGATCCCGTACGATGCGACGATCATTTCGCCAGCGCGACTGCAGTGCATCGCGAACCACCGTGTACTGATACTGGTCCACCAGGGGCGCGAGCTCGCCGTCGCCGTCGCTGTCGGAGCTCGCGCGGTTGTCGAATGCCGAGTTGTCGCAGACGCTCCGGACGAGCTGATCCCCTGAGACCTCCCGCACGCATTCCTCACATTCGCCTGGGGGTCGAAATTTTGAGCGTCCTCGGTCAAACCATCTGCGAAGTGAAGGAATCGCAACCTGTGCGTGAGTGTCTTGCGGCGTGGGTGCAGGCGCGGTACAGGACGAGGCCTACGGCAGTGGCAGAATGAGTGAACGAAGGGCAGGGACGGGCGACATGGACGGAGTCGGCAGCAGACGGAAAGGCGAGTGGGTGCGGAGGCAGGTCGAGAGGCGGCGATGTCGTCTCGGGAGGTGCTGAGGAAGGCGGTCTTGCGCGCAGGGCGGGCAGCGTTGCTTTTGAGGCTGTTGGGGCTTTGCTTTTGCGAGTGCTGCAGGCGACAAGCGTGTGGGGCTTGTGAGCGACGTTGCTTTTGCGGGGGTCTTGCGGCGTGCTGGGGTCGGCGGAAGGGGGATCGGTGATGTTGGAAGCTGGGGGGTCGGTCGGCATGGACGGAGTCGGCAGCAAACGGAAAGGCGAGTGGGTGCGGAGGCAGGTCGAGAGGCGGCGATGTCGTCTCGGGAGGTGCTGAGGAAGGCTGTCTTGCGCGCAGGGCAAGCAGTGTTGCTTTTGGGGCTGTCGGGGGCTTTGCTTTTGCGAGCGCTGCTGCTGCAGGTGACATGTGGGGCTTGTGAACGACCTAGGGCGCATTCCTGTCGACTGGGGCTTGCCCTCTGTTTTTGCGGGGGTCTTGCGGCGTGCTGGGGTCGGCGGAAGGGGATCGGGGATGTTGGAAGCTGGGGGTCGGTCGGCATGGGTTTGCAGGCTGTGGCGCTGCACACATGGCGTCTGCAGGACTTGGGGCGTCCGTTCTTTCAACGGCGCGAACGCTGGGGGCCGTTGAGGTGTCCGGGCGCGCTCGGGGTTGCTTGGGTACAACTGGCTGGAAGGCGGCAGCAGGCGGGGCGACGAGCTGAAGGATGCCGTGGGAAGGAGAGGTCTGGGAGATGCGACTGCGGCAGACTGGGCGATAGCGACGGGCTGCGTGGCAGCGGTGGACGGAGGGGCGGCGACAGATTGCGAGACGAGCTGCAGGGCGATGGCGCGCTGGGGAGTGATGACGGCGCGCTTCGGGGCTCCTGGGTGACGATGGAAACGCATTCTGGTTCGGGTATGCACAGGCTTGTGGTGACACCGGGAAAGTGTTGCATAATCCGCACGCACAGAGCTGCATACTTAGGGTCGTGAACGGGAGAGGTGGTGGAGGCGGCAGCTGTCAGCTCGCGGGCGCGGACCCAGCGTCGCTGCGCAGTGCTGGGCGCACCGGGACGGTTGTCGTGGGCACAGAGGGCGGCGGGATGCAGGGGCAGGCGGTGCAGCGAACATTCGCTCGAGCATGCCAATGCACAGATCGAGGCAGCGGACATCCATTGCATCAACCCGTTCTCGTTCGCCGGGTGTCATCTCCACAAGGGGCTTAGGCCCGCGTAGTGCACGAAAGGTAGCGGTCGTCGATCCGTCGATCGTTGTGTAAGCATCATCGTTCATAGCTCATTCTATAGGGCCACTTGTCAGGAAGGCGCTGCGGTGGAGAACGGGTAGAAAGACGGACAATAACTTCGTCCCTGGCTGCAGTGGAAGTGGAGGAGGCCGGTGGAGATGAAGAAGTGACCGAAGACTGCGAGTTCGTACTCGCAGCACTCCTGCGCCTTGCCCTGAACCTCGACTACGCCGACGAGATTGAGCGACGGTGGCTGGAACAATTTGTCCGTATGTGTCGGGAATTCGTTCTCGTGGTGTCATTCCGCTTTTGAGCAGTGTTAGCAGGACAAATGATATCTCAGGAAGCCCTTCCCTCAGGACTCATCACACGCCGCCTTGATGTTTTACGCACCCTGTCCTCCAGCGAGCGTGATCTCATCCGCATCGTCGTCGAAGTCGTACATGAGCTTCGTGATGCAAATGACGACGAGTCGAGAAGGAAGTTGTACGCATCCTGGATGTGGAACGCATGGGCTGTGACGACGGGGAGCACCTTTTCAAGGCGAACATTCTCTTTTGTTGAAATGCAATGAATGGTCAACGAATACGCGCACAGGGAATGTTTTCTCTGGTGTTATCGCGTGCCAAAATTCCACTTTATATTTTTTACCCAGAAACTGCACGGGATTAGGGGCCAAGTGGTGAAGAAATCAAAATAAAGGTGCGCACCATCAAACTCGAGCGCGTCAAATATACGATATATCAAATCGCGTAACAAACACACTGAAGAGCGCGTCCTCCACTACCGTGCTTTCGTGGAGGTCAAAGGTGCCTGTACATGGATGAACAGTTCTTGATCAGGATACACTCCATTAGCGTGATTTGTAGGGAGCTGTGCATATCATCACTGCCAATAGATGTTACGAAAAGACAGGATGGATGAGCTGGAGAAGATGACAAGGCCACTGATGTACCATCAACACGCGCGTTGAGAAGAAACTCGGCCTGGGCACAGCTCAGACATCCAAAAATGGTATCAAGCCGCAGCTCGAGCCATGAGCTGAGCCGTGAAAACGGCTTGGCTCGGCTCGGTTCGTCCGTTTTGGAAAGCCGGTCTTAGCTGAGCCGAAGCCGAGCCTGAGCCGAGCCGTGGCAACACTACGCGTGGCGCGTGAAGGAGGATCTCCAAAAGGGCACAAGTATCGCACGACCCATCAGAATGCGCACGGACCATGTGTCACCGGATAGCTGTACCACGAAGAGCCCCTTATCTTCCCACAGCGTTATGTCTCGGACTGCCACCAGTACCCCCTCGTCCTTTCAATCTATCTTCGACGCTGCCTTACGAGATTACAAGAAGAAAACCGGGATCGATCTCCATTCGCATCCACTATGTGCTAGGCTCGAAAGTTGTCCATCCCCTGGCAGCGTCCTCACCGTTCTTCGAGAGCAAATCCCTGAATTTGATCGCCCTCAGAGTGGTGTCGATAACAAATTGTCAAACTGGGTTGAGCCAGTAGTGAATGTGCTCTCTGCATATTCCGCAATGATGAAGGACAGGGATCTGCTGGTAACACAGGACCTTCACGGTAACTTGTTCAAATCTAATCTTCATTGGTATTCAGGCATACCCACCTGCGACGGAGATCTTCACTGGTATAGGTGTCCTTCTATTAGTGAGCATCTTTCATTCTTTAACATGATCTCTTCTGATTCTCAACTCCATCAGGTGACTAATGCTAGTCAATCCCCACAATTTGATGTCTTCGGGCGCATTGGAAACATCTTTGGGAGACTTGAGATCTATATTCAAGTGGAAGCGACTAAAGGCAGGATGGACATAATAGTGAAAATCATGATTGAAATGCTTTCAATCCTCGCCATTGCAACAAAGGAGAACGAGCAAAGGGGAACAAGTAAGATAATCCTTGATAATACCATCCCTATTGGTTTATATTCCTTTAGAAAAGTACTTGAAGAAACTGATGGGAAAGCGGGACATCGAGCATGCGCTGCAGAGATTGAACATATTAACTCCGCAAGATATGATGCCGTCTCCACAATCTCTGAAGGGTATTCAGCGCGTTGAGTACGAGGCTGTGGAAGACAAAGTGGCAGGTGTCAGCGATGCCGCTATGGCGAAGGATAACGCCGAAAAGGCAGCGGCCGTCATTGCCAATCGGAATCGTTCGTGATCTCGTAGAGATGTCTCGTTGAATGTCGAAGCTCACTTGCTTTCGTAGGGAATCAGTTGAGACATGATATACGGAAATGGCTCTCTCCACCAGATCCCTCCCTCAATTACCAGACGGCCCGCAGTACTTGCCACCCTGGTACCGCATTATGGTTCACCGAAAGTGGGGCCTTCAAAGATTGGAAGGCACATGGTTCCTTACTGTGGATCACTGGAAAACGTACGATTCCCGTATACTCCGCTCGCTCTTGCTAACAATCCTCTATTTCCATAGCGGGGTCAGGAAAGACTGTCCTTAGGTAGGCCATAGCCTCTACTCGCTTTGGTCCAGAGTGGCTTACATAATTGGCCATCAATCAGCTCTACGGTCATCAAACGCTCCTCTATTATGGAGTCGGCACATTTAGCCTATTTTTTCTTTGACCTCCAGGACTCCAGAAAACAGGATGCCAAGGCCCTACTCTCTTCCGTCCTTGACCAGCTCAGTAGCCAATCTGATTCATTCTACGACATTCTCCTCGGTCTCTATTCTGCATCCGATCATGGCAGCCACTACCCCTCTAACCGTGCACTCGTACAATGTCTCGAGGACATGCTCAGAGCTCCGGGACGTGTTCCAATCTACCTTATAGTTGATGCACTGGACGAGTGCCCCAATGAGATTGGGGTAACGACATTACGTGAAGGCGTTCTAGAAATTGTTGAGAAACTCATCAAGTTGAACCTTCAGAATTTACGACTATGCATTACGAGTCGCCCGGAGTTCGACATCCAGGTGTCGCTTACATCTTTGTCACCCAAGCAGATATGTATTCATGATCAACATGGACAAAGACAAGATATCGCCGACTACGTGACCTTCGTGATCAGGTCGGACGAAAATATGCGGAGATGGACGAAAGAAGACAAGAAGACAGTAATCGAGACGCTTTCAGAGAGAGCTAATGGCATGTAAGGGCAAACGTGCATCCTCAGAGACACTTCTCAACCTTCCACCCAGGTTTCGATGGGTTTTCTGTCAATTGGAAATTTTGCGGCGCTGTCACCCGTCGAGCATACTGCATGTTCTCGCGGAACTTCCCAAAACGTTGGACGAGACATATGAACGGATACTGAAGACGATTCCTAAGACAAACCGAGCGCATGCTCATCGGCTTCTGCAGTGCCTCGCCGTGGCTGTCCGCCCACTTCGAGTCGAGGAGCTAGCGGAAGTCCTTGCAATCGACTTTGACACAGGAGGGAAGCTACGCGAAGATTGGCGTTGGGAGGATCACGAACAAGCCGTGCTGTCCGCATGCTCTGGTCTAATCTCCGTTGTCTCTATCCACGGCTTCCGAGTGGTTCAATTTTCCCATTCCTCAGTGAAAGATTTCCTAATCTCGGAACGTCTCGCTACCAAAGAGGCTGCAGGGTTTTACCATATTCGCCTCCAGCCCGCGCATACGATTATGGCCCAAGCTTGTATTAGTGTTCTACTCGGTTTGGACTACGAGACGGACGAAAAGCGCCTCAGGGACTTTCCTCTCGCCGAGTATGCTGTTGAACACTTCAGCGACCACATCGAGTTCGATGGTGTGCTGCCACTTTTACAATCCAACGTCGACTATTTTCTCGATCCAAACAATCCACATTTTGCTGCTTGGGTCTGGGCGCGCAGAAGAATCGTATCCCAGACTCATCCACCGCCATTGGAGGCCATTCCTTTGTACTATGTTGCGGAACTTGGACTCCATGGCCTAGTAGAACACCTCATCTCGAAGCGCCCACAGGATATAAACGCGAGGGGTGGTCCGTCCGTGACCCCGTTGCATGCGGCGTTGTACATGGGACATCGCGACGTCTTTCGGCTGCTACTCTCTCACCCAGTCGACGTGGATATCCGGGGAAACCAGAGCGAGACTCCGCTTCATCTAGCATCAAGGCTAGGATACCCCAACATTGTGCAGCGGCTGTTGGATCTTGGCGCAGATATCGTTGCCCGGGATGGGGATGGCTGGACCCCCCTCCATCACGCGATATGGCTTGGACACTCCAAGGTTATTCGGATACTTATTGAGCACCGCGCAGACACTCAAGCTCAAGCCGACGATGGAAGGGCGCCGCTACACCTCTCATCGGAGGATGGTCGTCTCGAAGCCATTCGCCTATCGTTGAAACACAATGCAGACGTGAACACAACCGACCAGAACGAATCGACCCCGCTTCATCTAGCATCACAGCAGGGGGATCTCGGGACAGCAGCGCTACTACTCAAACACGGTGCAAATGTCCATGCGCTTAACAACAAAAATCAGACACCACTGCATCGAACATTAGAGGGTCAACGCGACACACTAGTGGGATATCTCGATGTCGTGCACCTATTACTGGAACAGGGCGCCCAAATGGATAAACAGGACAACGACGGGACAACTGCACTTCATTTGGCGTCCTACACGGGAAGCCTCGCGGCCGTACAACTACTGCTTGAGCGTGGTGCAACTATCGATGTCCGAAACAATAACGGTCAGACACCACTACATCAAACATTAGCGGGTAGTCGCAATCCGTCAGAAGAGGTCTCCGATATCGTGAGGTTATTGCTGGAACACGGTGCAACTGTGGACGCCGAGGACAACGCCCTCTTGACCCCGCTATATCTTGCATCGAGCCTGGGAACCCTGGACGCAGCACGCCTGTTGTTGAAGCATGGTGCAAATACCAACAAACAGAACATGAAGGGCCAGACACCACTTCACCAAGCATCGGAGTATAGTTATCTTGACTTCATGCGCCTTTTGATAGAACAGGATGCGGACGTAGATATGCAAGATAATAGCGGCTCGACTCCGCTCCATCTGGCATCATTTCGAGGGAAGCACGCAGCCGCACGGTTGTTAATAGAACACGGCGCCGACGTCCATGCGCGAGACAACAAGGGCCAGACACCGCTACACATCGCACTGGGTGGCGGATATCTCATCGTCATGGAGTTATTGCTAGCGTGTGGTGCGTACGTAAATGCACAGAATAAAACCCACTGGACCCCGCTGCATCTTGCATCATACCAAGGGAAATTTGCGGCGGCACAGTTGTTGCGTCACCACGGTGCAGATGTCCTTATGCAGAACAACAAAGGCCAGACCGCACTTCAGCTTGCAACGGCGCGGGGACATGAGGACGTCATACAGTTGCTGGGGGGGGATGCACCGAGGGAGCAAGAGGCGTAGCGCCTTACGGCCGTTCTTTCTGCCAGTACCTTTTTATTACGTCCATTTACGTGCATCCTAGGGTACAGAACCTCATCCCACGTTCGTACTTTCGTTGAGTATCTTGATTCCCTACTTGCTGCCCTTCCTGGTACCATCGTTCCACACGACGAATCTTCCCTTACCCCCACTTGGGATGCCATTAGCCCTACCTTACCTCCTTCCAATTTCTCACCTCTTCCTAGCACTGTCCGTTTTGTGTATGATCTGTGTATAGTATTTTGTGCCCTTACAGTCCAGTCAATATATGATCCCTTTATTGAAGTGTTGACTCCCGACGGCTGCATAAATTTAAACAAACAAACGAGCGCGACTGTCTCGTGCCACACCTCCATACAGTATATGGAGAGCGCACGTGGGTGGCGTCAGGTGTTCTACCAGGAGTGTGGCTAGGTGTGTGATCGCTTTGTAACAGTGTTTGTTGATGAACATCCCATGGGTATAAGGTTTGCGCATGCATCTGCATTAGAGTCTGCCAGTACCTACGTATGGCCATTACGCTTAACTTGACCATTCTACGATACTGTACATGACGACTGACGGCGGTTTATCGCGAGAAGCCTCAGAAAGTGTACAGGAGGGCGTTCTGGCTTACCTCTCGGGTTGAGGGCGAAGGACACGGACATGGTAAGACATGGGAAAATTTCATCTCGGAATCGGAATCGGTGGCGAAAAAGAAGTCTTTCTCGCATCATATCAAATGGACGTGACACGATGACGTAAGCAGACTGTTACCACCCCCAATGGCAATGACTGCTGAGTTGCGGTAGAAGAGCTGAACTGTCTGCAGAGCTCAAAATTCATCAGGTCGAAATGGTGTTCGTTTCCAGATTGCTTGCTGGCCGTATTTATTTCGTCGAGCTTATCATCTAGTTTCTCATTTCTCTGTGGGCGTAACATTGCTGCCTCCAACTGCCTCAAAATCTCTCACGACTGCCACGGAAGCCGCCGCACACCTATTCAAATACGCACAGGATGGAGAGCGGTCGCTCACCTATCTACAGATCGTCTTTTCATCCCCCTCCTGTCATCTCACCACTACGAATACTATGGCTGAGTATCCCCTAACCGCTACCCGAGTCTCGAGATTCAAGACCATCCTTAATGACGCGGTGATCGCATACGAAGAGAAGACTAACATGAAGATTGCCTTACATCCACTAGCTGAAAAGCTTCGAGCATGCGATTCTTCCCAAGCAGTTATTAGGGTACTTCAAGATCAAAGCCCCAACCCACTTAAAGGTGGTGTCAAAAAATGGAGGGACTTGTTCTACACGACAGTGGATGTTCTCTACAGGGTTTCTAATCTCATTGGCGCGGCACTTAGCCTAGTAAGTCAGGAACTCAAAGGTGACTCGCCCAGGGCCTGGGTTCTGACCCTTATTTTTCAGGTATACCGACCTGGAGGGGCGATCTTTATAGCATTTTCCATTCTCCTCTCGGTTAGTGTACTTCTTGACGCTATTCCACGGGTCATCGTGACTCCTGAGCCCTTCAGGCGGTTAAGGATGTTGGTGATATCCGAGATCTAGTTACCAAGGTCTTTCAGCGCATCGCGGGGTTCCTCAGACGCCTCGATAATTATATTAAGAACCCCTTTCCAGTGAGCGATGGCATAATGGGAACACTTACGCAGATAATGGTCGAGGTACTTTCCATCCTCGCTATCACGACAAAGAAGATCACGGAGGGCTTCTGGAGTGAGTTAATACCTGAAGATAGATCACTATTTTCGGCTTATCTCATTCCAGAAAAGTTACTAAAGAGGGTACTGGGAGACAACAGTATCGAGGATGCACTGGATATTCTAGACAACCTGAAGGTAGATGAAATTGCCTACGTGTTGTCAGAAGCCGTTCGTGCCGGGAACAGTTCGTGGCCCTCATACCCATGCCTCTCTCCTTATGGAAGCTCACCCACTGCTTTAGGAGATCGGAACACAAATAAGCTTAAAACGTGGCTATTTTCACCCGATCAATCCATGATTCTCGATGAAACATATCAAAAACGGCACAATGGCACCGCATCGTGGTTCATTAAAGACCGCACATTCACAAGCTGGCAAGAAAACGGTTCTATGTTGTGCATCTATGGAAAACGTATATTTTCCTGTTGCTTGCTCCTTTACTCTTACTTACAGACTCTTGGTTTCCTAGTGGGTTCAGGAAAAAGTGTCATTAGGTACGTCGCACCCCAACTTGTTCGGTTCTGTTGGGCGGGTCGGCTTATGTCATCCAACGATTGATCAATCAGCTCTGCGATCATCAAACATATCCAAGGCATCTCCGATTCCGACACTCTCGTAGCTTACTCTTTCTTTGAGTCCAATGACCCCAGCAACCGGAATGCCCGCGCCTTGATTTCCTCTCTCCTTTTCCAGCTCAATGAACAGTCTGAGCACTGTCACCAGACTCTTCTTGACCTCCGCGCTCGGTTGCATGAACCAAGTACCGACCAGCTTACAGGATCTCTCGAGGAGATGCTCAGGGCCAGAAACGATATCCCAGTTTACCTTATCGTAGATGCACTCGACATATGTCACAACACTTCTCAAGATCAATCTAGTGGGGAGGTTCTAGAGCTACTGAATACACTTGCCAACTTGAAAGTTCAGAATTTGCGTCTTTGTGTCACCAGTTTTCCCGACATTTACATTAAAAACGCCCTTTCCCGTTCGAAGCCCTACTCCATAGACCTTCACAACCATAAAGGACAAAAGAAGGACATTGACAACTTCGTCAAGTACAAGGTCTCCTCTGGAGGAAGGATGCGGTCATGGCCTGAGGCACACAAAAAAAGGGCCATCAAGACGCTCACAGACACAGCCGATGGAAGGTGAGGACGTCATTTTATGCCCATTCTACTTTCTCATGTAGTGATACAGATTCAAATGGGTCTCTTGTCAGCTCGAGACCCTTTCCAATTGTACCTCGGATAAATTGTCCAACTTTATCGAGGAAATTTCTATAACCCTGGATGTCACATATGTGCGGGAACTCGTTCGGATACCTGAAGAAAATCAAGCGCCTGCCCACCGAATCTTGAAATGCCTTGCTGCTGCCGAGCGCCCCCTTAGTGTGGAGGAACTTGCACAAGTCCTTGCTGTAGATGACAATGGTCCGATTCTACGCGAGGCTTCGCGTTGGGAAGAATGGGTGGAAATTGTGCTACGTGGATGCCCCGGTTTGACCGAAGTTGTCACCAAGAATGGTTCCCGATTTCTTCAGTACTCTCAACCTTCCGTCAAAACTTTCCTCACCTCGCCTCACCTCCGCACCTCACAAGGGATTGCCTCGAGTTATCATATCACTCCCGAGGATTCCCATACGACCCTTGCACGGGCTTGCCTTGGTGTCTTAATCCGACTAAACTATGAAACCGAATGGGAGAGCATCGAAGGATTTCCTCTGGTCCGATATGCTGCCCAATACTGGGCCAAGCATGTCGAGTTCGGAAATGTTATATCACGCACACAGGGCGGAATCGATCGTTTCCTCGACGCAGACAACCCTCATTTTGCCGCATGGCTCTGGGCCCGTGGAGGCGCACCCCAGCAGACTCGCCCACCACAATTGGAGGCCGTTCCCTTATACCATATTACTGAACTTGGATTCCGTGGCCTGGTGCAACACCTCATTACGGAGCGCCCACAGGACATCAACGCGAGGGGCGGCCAACATGGGACCCCATTACATGCAGCGCTGCACGCGTCTCTCATCGACGATTTCCCGCTCTTACTCTCCCATTGCGATAATATTGATATCCGGGGAAATCGGGATCAGACTCTACTTCATCTAGCTTCAGAGCTTGGATATTCCGAAATCGTGCAGCTGCTTTTGGGCCGTCATGCAGACGTTACTGCACGGGACGAACGCAACTGGACCCCACTCCATCATGCTGCAATATCTGGACACCGCGAGATTGTTCAAATCCTTATAATGAGCAATGCGGACATTCATGCCCGTACCAGTGATGGGGAGTCACCTCTACACCTCACGTTAAAAGACGGTCATCTCGAAGTTATGCGCCTATTATTGCATCACAATGCAGCTATTGATGCAGTCGAGAACAGTCAGTCGACACCGCTGCACTTGGCATCACAACGAGGGAACTTCGAGGCCGCAATGCTGCTGCTCGAAAACCATGCTGATGTCAACGCGCGGAACAACAAGGGCAGGACGCCACTACACCAAACATTGGAAGGTGAACGCAACATACTGGGAGATGGATATCGCGATATTATGCAGCAGCTACTAGTCCGCGGTGCGGCGGTGGATGCACAGGACAACGAAGGCTCGAGTCCACTTCATATGGCGTCATATGTGGGCACCCTTGAAGGCGCACAGTCACTGTTCAATCACCGTCCCCGTCCCGATGTCAATATCCGGGATCACAAAGGCCGGTCACCACTACACCGAATCTTAGAGGGCGAACACGTCATGTTGGAAGGTGAATATCCCAGGATAATGGACGAATTAATACTTGGACACGACGCGCTTGTGGATGCAAGGGACAACGACGGCTCGACGCCACTGCATTTGGCGTCAAACATGGGAAATCTCAGGGCTGCAACACGGCTGCTTGAGAATGGTGCAGGTGTCAGACAGAGGGACAATAAGGGACGGACGCCCCTACACAAGTCATCAGAGAACGGACATCTCGATTTGATACGGCTCTTACTCTCGGGGGAGGGGGAGAATCGCTCGGAAGTTGATGCGACAGATTCCAACCACTCCACCCCACTGCATCTAGCATCATACCGCGGAAGGCCAGAGGCCGTAGAGGAGCTACTCAACTTCCGTGCAAATATCCACCTGGTGGATACCATGGGCCAGTCACCACTACACCTCGCATCGACGGGCGGATACGTTACGGTAATGCGGTTGCTATTAAACAAAGGCGCAGCTGTGAATGCACTGAATAACAATGACTCGACACCACTGCACCTTGCGTTATACCAAGGGAAGCACGACGCTGTGCAAGTGTTGCTCGAGCCCGCGCGTGGTGCAGATATCCATATACAGAATAAAAAGGGCCAGACCCCATTCCATATGGTATCGCGCGGAGGACACCATGGCCAGGAGATCGCTCGGTTGCCGTCACCGCATGACACCTCGGGCAGGCAAGTGTAGTAGTAGTCTACTCTGGCAAGCACCGCTTCTCATCTCTACCTATTTGTATGTATTTTAATCGTTGTATTATATCCGCATTTCCGGCCAACTAAATAATGGACATTGGATTACTGCCCAATCACATTGTGGATTGCGATAACGTCATAGTTACCTTATCTCGCAGCTAGGAGCATCATGTCGATGATTGGATGTTACGAGAAGTATACGAGGTAAATGAATTTAATATAAAGATGAAACATGTCATATTCTCACAATTCGGAAGACGGGCCCCAGGGCCCCTGGTGTCTTAGTTGCGTGGTCACCGCGTCTGGAACGGCTTGCAGACGGCGTGTCAAAGCGAGTCATTCCGTCCGTAGTCTCATTTAGATGCCAATGCAACGCACACTATCCACATTTCAGCGGCAATCAGCGCGCTGTGCCATCATAATCAAAGTTGTGGCGGTGCGCAATCGACTAACTAGGTACGACCCCCCCTAACCAGATCCGACCTCAACCCCTCGACCATCTAGAAGTAGTTTTTACAGGGAATTTGGGACAAGTGTGCAATCTTGGTCCATGTTGTAATGAATAACAGAATCAGGGCTACAGTGTGACTGGTGAACGACAAAGTCCAAGCTGGGATGCCCGCATTGCGGGGCCCTCCGCGTTTACCCCTGGCGGATGGCAGGAGCAAAAAAGGGGAATGGATCAAGGCTCAGGCTCAGGGAGACCGGAGTAATCCGTCGGGTATTGTTTGGGCCACTGGGGAGACGCTAAACCCAGTGCTACTGTCGTCAGATTCTCCGACGAGGACGAGGGGTTCATGGCGCCTGGCGGCAAGACTTTGGGATCAGGATATGTGCTGGGGTCCGAGGGATCCTATTTACCAAAACACCGTGACGTGGTGGACAGCGTCAGCTACCCCGGCTCCCAAACGAGAAGCGCATGGACGGAGTTGCACGCACGTAGAGCTTCATGTCCGATTCCGGTGTCAGAGGGACGGCCTCGTACCTGCCGTGTTCTTCTTGTTCAGCAGTTAGATGCTCGGCCGAGGAGGACCTATGGTGGGTCCCTAACAAACGTCGCCGTCGATGACGACGTAGAAGATACCAGGCACCCGCTCCGACGATCCCAACGATAAGAATCGTTATACCTATTGCCAAGCCAACTGCCAAACCAACGTGGACAGCGTCGCGAACACTAAATTGTGGCGCGAATGATGGGCGGGCATTACCATTGGACTCGGGGTTGCCGCCAAAGTCACAGGAGGTAACATTGTCCCATCGTTGGGAATTCTTCGGGAAAACTGTATTGAGAAGGGTTATTGAAAAAGAAACCGGACATACAGCAACGCTCAGGAATGCCCACGCGGGCACGAGGGTGTCATTGGTTATCGTTCGAGGAAACCTGTTCAGCAAGCTCTGCTCAGCGTCATCGCACAGGCATACCACACAGAAAGGACGGACGTTGAGACGGGAGCGACATTGGTGCAATTCGCGTACCACTCGTTGTACCTGAATACCGGCGTGAGTGGGAATCAAAAGCATGAAATGTCCGACGCTAAGCGCACGGTATCCAGGGGCTCTTCTGACAGCCCGCACAAGCGCTTATCAAGGAATAGAATACCGAATTGCATCTGCACATGTCGGATTCGGACGGGCCTGTGTAACGATTGCCCGGATCAAGGCGTGGGATCGTAAATTCTGTGTGGGGTCAGATGGGACATCCATGGGCTGCAGGAGAGAGATGGGAGAAACGTACGTCCATTGTTGCATTCTGCTGCGAGGTAAGCAGCCGTCATGCAAGGGGTCTGATTGCGGCTATTGTAGGTCTACAACGTCCTGCCAGGTCATCGGGAGTCATTGGTGGAAAAAAAAATATTCACGAACCCAACCCCAAATGGTGATCGCGGCAGGAAGGCAGTCTGGTGCGTCAACCTGAGCCTTGGAAGGTGCTACAGTGAGTTGGAGTAGCAGGAGTGTCAGACAGAGAGGCGCAAGAAAGGACCGTGGTGGAGCGCGGGACATGGACGTAAGAAAGAGGGGTGAATCACTCGAACCGGGAACACAGTGAACGGGATAAGGACGTCACTGCGATTCGTCCACAATCCTCGCATTGATTGATCTCTGACACGAAGCGCCAATTATTGGAACTTCTCGCCAATCAGTCTCCCCCTTTGAAACTCCGAGATTACCGCGGCACCGCCAACATCAACCCTCAAAGACTTCCCAGTAAACAACCATGGCAGCAACCATAAGGTACTGGCTTTACTGCTTTTCACTGTCTTGGCTCCTTATCAACCTTTATTGACGGAGTACGTGGGAGCTTTCCTATTGCCGAGGGAGGAATCAGATATCACATCTCAACCGCTAAGATCCCACCTCTCTTTCAGCTTGCCAGTCGCAGTCGCGTTGATCCACGCTACCGCGCCATCAAGCATCAAGCGTCAGTAGACCCCCTTCTCTTTGGCCTGAAGACACATTCTTCTGGCCCTACGACTGCGACTGCGACTGCGAGCGCACTCGCACTTGTCCGCTTCCCTTCCCTCTCTCTCACCTCCCTCGTCTCATGTTGTCCATCTCGCCTGTCATTCCCTCTTCTCGCTCCATCTTCTCCCGTCCCTCCTTCCATCCTCCTGCTCGCTTTCCTCCCCTCTTCCTCCTGGCACTCCCTCCCCTCCGGAACTCGCCTGTGTGCCCCAGTGCCAATGTGCATCCGTAGATGTCACTTGAGTCAGACGCGCGGAAGGCGGAAGGCTAGGCACGCCCTTCCTTCGTGCATGCTTGCCCCCTGTTCAGTTCCCCCTTCCTTTTATTGACGGACCTCATGGGCTTCTGTCCCTTATGTGTGGTCGGAGTGGTATAGGATCATGGCGGCTTTGGTAGGAGACGGATGCTGATCAACGCATGGTAAAATCGCGATTCATTCAGAGAAAGAAAGGTTTCGGTAGTGTTTGACAGATGCAGACGTTGGTTATTGGTCATCCGGTCTCGGTCATCGTCTGGCAACCCAACCCTCTGGACTCGGGCCGACGACTACGTCCGATGAGGAGCTACGTAAGATATGTATACTGTATTGCTATGATCGAGCCTCGAGCAATCGGAAACCCACTAACAAATATGTCAGCAGACTTGAACGGCGCCGTATTCCACAGTTTGACGCATGGATTACATGCGTGCAAATCAGATTTTTCATTGGCGGCAGCCTAAGAGCGAACAATGGCTGTGCATTGAATTATACCAGTACAGACAGCGCGTAGGGCGCATAGACATCCGGTGTCACCCGCGAAAGGGACACCACAGCATCTTCGCCGCATCTGAAATAGCTGGAGACGGCGTGTCAAATCGAGTCATTCCTTCTGCTGTAGTCTGTTTCGCACGCCGATGGCACAGATAAGTAACGCCCATTATCCATCCACATTTCCGAGCCCGAGCGCGCTGTGCCTCCATAATCACAGGTGTGGCAGCGCGCAATCGGCCAGGACCGATGCCTTGGTCATCTACAGGTAGTGTATACAGTACAGTCGGGGGCCAAATATAAATATGCTATGTTTGTCCATATCGTAATAACTGAATCTACGCTACAATGAGTCTGGTGAACGAAAAACGAAGCCCAAGCTGAGGTGTCCGCATTCGCGGGACCCTCCGCTGTTTACCCTCAGCGGAGGGAAACATAGAGTAAAGAGTGAAAAAGGAATGGATTAAATCTCGGGGAGACCGGAGTAATCCGTCAGGCGCTGTTTGGACCAGTCGGTCCTCGTTGAATCCCGGTATATTTTTGTCGAAGTGCCCGCCGCCGGGCTCACAGCATTTGGCGTCAGGACTCTGGGATCGGGGTAGGTGTTGGGGTCCGAGGGGTCCTGTTTTACAATACAATACGGACAACGCGGTGCGGTGGTCAGCATCAGCTCGCTGGCTCCTAAACGAATAGGGTATAGATAGAGCGATACGCACGTAGAATTTCATATCCGACTCTGGCGTCCAAGGCACGGCCTTGTATTTGCTATGCTCTTGTTCGGCAGTGAGGCGTTGGGCTGAGGGGGACCTTGGGTTGGCTCTGGACGAACGTAGCCGTCGATAACGACGTAGTAGGTACCAAACACCCGCTCCAGCGATCGCAAGGAAAAGAATTGTGGAACCTAACGCCACGCCGACAACCAACCCGATATTGATGGCCTGGGCAGTATCGAACTGTGGTGCGAATGGTGGGCGGGAATTGCCATTAGACTCGGGGTTGCCGCCAAAGGCACAGGCGGAAACGTTGTCCCAGGGTTCAGTATTCTTCGGCCAAACGGGATCAAAGAAGGGCGTTTGAAAAAGGGGAACGGAACATACGGAGACATTTACGAATGCCCACGCGGGTACGAGGGTATCATTGGTTATCGTTTGAGGAAACCTACTCAGCAAGTCCTGCTCAGCATCATCGCACGGAATGGTATACGACAAGGACTGACGTTGAAACCGGAGCGACTCTGGTGCAATTGGCGTACCACTGGTCGTACCTGAGGATGGGCGTCAGAGGGAACCGAATCATGTCCGAAGCAAAACGCACGGGAGCCAGGCGCCCTTCTGACAGCCTGCGCAAGCGCTAATCAGGGAATAGAATACCGAATTGCACTTGCATATGTCAGCACTCTCGGCCAGTGGGCCTGAGTAACGATTACCCGGACCAAGTGGTGGAATCGTAAACTCTGCGTAGGGTCAAATGGGACATCGATGGGTTATGGGAGATTTTTTTTTAGAGAAACGTACGTCCATTGTTGCATTCTGCTGCGAGGTAAGCAGCCGTCAAGCAGGGGGTCTGATTGCGGCTATTGTATGTCTACGAAGTACTGCCAGGTTCATCGGCGGGTCTTGGTGAAAGAAACAAGACACGAACCCAACCCCAATTCTTGATAGCGGCGGGAAGGCAGTCCGGTGCCTCAATCTGGGCCCTTGAGGGTGCGGCAATGAGCTGCAGTAGCAGGGGCGTCAGACGAAGGAGGGAAAGTGGTAGAGCACGGGACATGCTGGTAAGAAGAGAGGGGGGTCAACAAGGAACACGATGATTCGATCGAGACATAAGGAAGGCTGGAGCACACTGGTGCTGATGGAGTTACGTCCACAATCGTGTTCGCGGCCTGTCCGGGCAGACCACCGTAGCCTCATCATCCAGATCCGGGCACTCGCTCCCCGCATTTGAAACTCCGCCTTTGAATTGGAGAACTGTCTGGATGGCGGTTTGTAATATGATGGGGCTTTAGAACGTACTGCATAGTTGTCAGGTGGTGACGCGTCCAATTCATGAAGCTGTGATGAGGATCCGACATCGGGGGGGATCAATACCCGAGCTGGGCAAGGTGAACTTTGTGGCACGCTGGCATGACCGGATGTAATGGATGGGACGAAGATCTTACGATGTCACTGTCACCTGCTCGTTTCGTCGCTCGCTGGAATTGGTCGGCATGTGTGTCAGACCGCCATTTTTGCCCACAACAGGAAGACTTCAACTGAGGACCAGGAGGGATAGTATGCCAAGCCCCATTCAGGGACACCGACTGTCGGGTCAACGTTTCGTAACGCGCAAGTCAGCGACCATCCAAAAGAAAAATAGCCACGTAAGAGGGGACACGCAACATTGGGCAAGGGATGTGGAAACGTGATGAATTACAATATATCTGCTGTCCGCGCGCCCACGAGCGGCGCCGCCCAAAGCATGCGGTGCTTTTAATTACTTGGTGAATCGCTGCGCCGAATAAACCCGATTGCTGCTTTGGCGTAGTGTCTATTGGGCGCTCGGATCGAGGGGCGTCTTCCCAACTCACAACTTAGAATCCAGGACACTGTGAGGGGGGTAGTGGTAGTATGGCCATTTGGGTCAATCAGGGAAAGAGGGGGCCAACACAGCACACAGGGCAACACGCGTCAGTAGTAAATCCACTAGCCAAGTGGTTGACGGTAAGGGCGCAGAAAGGTGGCCCACCTGTGGCCCGCATCAGTGACAGCACACACATCCCGTTATCCCGGACGTATACGTACAAAAAGTATAGATCGCGTGACCACTGTATCATATCATATGATCCAATCCAACATACGTACTACACACAGACGTTCACTAGTTCGCTGGTACTGAAACATTTTTTCTGCAGCCCACGGAGATTAACACATGTCCAGGAAGCCGATCGCATCCTGTGAGTTTACGCTATGCGATCCTCTCGGCGATTCCTCCTGATCAAGCCAATAGCTGCGACGCATGCGGCGCCAGCACAATCATCAATAGCCGAAGGCCACAATGACGAAACCGCAAGCATTACAGACCTTTCCGATGAAGAGGAAAAAGAGATGTGGGTCCTTTCGATCCCTCATCCTTGCACCCAAAGATCGACCGGACATTTTCAATCAGCGATAACGTTGAATATTTGCTTGTCCTCCAACAGATCCGTCGTACGTGTGTATGTGCAACAGCTGACGTGACATATTGATCGCCTGTAGAGGAGGCTCGCAAAATTTCCAAAAGCAACTACAAGAGGCAGTTTTCGACTCTTTCTGCCGAGTTCCGTGGGCATGCCAGTGTTATGGCCGAGGAAATGAACGCATATATGCGCGTATTCCCCATGTGTGTCGTTTATGTGTAGGGGCTGACGTAAGACAGAGACGAAATGGAAAAAGACGCCCTCGACACGCGGAATAGAGAGTGCATCGGTGCACAGGATGTCATTAACGCCGCGCCCGAATGGAAGCCCCAGCATGTGAGCATTCTATTGAGCCACACAATTATGTCAATCTCCAAAAGAGCAAGGTCGATGAGGCGAGAGTCGTCGATTTTAGTGGCATCCAACGCGAGAAGGACGTGAATGAAGGCAGCAAACTCAGTAAGTCGCCTGCCATGCATCGCGGCCGTTATCTTAGCTGCGAGCGCAAACTGCAGTCGAGGCTACCGCCATGGAGCATGCTCAGGCACACCGGAGACTGCTGCGGAAGGTAAAGGCAGATCTGGGAGAGTTGCGCCAACAGGAGAAGGTAAGCACCAAACAAACAGGTCCAAGCAATTTGATTGATGCCGCCACTACGTACACCACAGATCGCCACAGACGCAAGAGCGCTGGTGAAGCAATACAAGAAACTCTTCCGACAGTAGGAGATACAGGGGTCGTAGAGCAAACGGTACTGAGGATGATAAGTCGGCTATGGCGGGGGGTGACGTTTACGTTTGCGTGTTTGAATTGGGATGTGAGATGGCTCGCACGGTTGAAATCAAATTTAAGAAAGGAGAGCAACGCGCTCATCGGCAAGCAGCGCGCAGTCGCGGCGCTCATCCTCCGTTGCCGTTGCTGTTGCTGCCACCGCCACTTGCTCTCCCTCTTCCTTCCTCTCTTTCCCCTCCACTCCCACTCTCCCCCACTCCGTCAGAGACTCGTCCCCCAGCGCGCGGTTGAACGGTCTCTCTTTGTCTTTCTCTCTGCATGGCTCATTCAGACCCTAAACTTCTGTTCTGGAACGGAAAAATCCCACAAACATTGATCCATTTCGATGCAGTCACAGATAAAGTCCCCGCTGAGCAACCGGCTCCAGCACCTACCGCTGCACCTTCCCTCTGTGGCGTTCCCCTCAAGTACATCTCGTATGTGTTCACTCTGTCTCTGTTTTCCCCCCCTTGGCCCACACGCTGGCACCCTCCCCGCCCCTATGACCAAACTTCTCTACCCATTCTGACGTTCCTCCTTCAGCTTGGTCACCCTAGCAGTTCAGAATGCTACCCTTTCATTGCTCATGCACTATTCCCGTGTCTCGTTACCACCGTCACGAGCATATTCCGCAGCATCCGCAGTTCTTGCAACTGAGCTCCTCAAAGGTCTCATATCGCTGCTTATTGCGCTCGCTCGGGTGAACCCCAGCTCATTTCAGCATTCCTTTATCCTTCCATCGGGTCCCTCGAACCACTTAGCGAGTTCTTCGCTCAATCCCAAGATATTCCTAGAGCGGTGTAGAATCGTCGGGAGGGAGGTTTTCCGCCCTGATTGCTGGAAGTTGTCCATCCCAGCTATACTCTACGGTGAGCTATACCCCAATCAGATGAATACAACTACCCTGACACGTCTCGCAAACAGTCATTCAAAATAATCTTCAGTTTGTTGCTGCCTCTAATTTGGAAGCTGCTACCTTCCAAGTCTCCTACCAAATGAAAATCCTCACCACTGCCGCATTCTCCGTCGTTCTCCTCCGCCGCAAGCTATCTCCGCTTAAATGGTTGGCCCTATTCTTCCTGGCCCTTGGCGTGGGTATTGTCCAAATTCAATGCAGTGTCGCCAAGAACCCATCAGGCGATATACCCTCTGGTGATGTACACACCATGGTGCCGTTCAAGGGATTCCTTGCAGTTGCTGCTGCCTGCTTTACGTCTGGTCTCGCTGGCGTGTACTTTGAAATGGTGCTCAAGAATTCCACTGCAGACCTCTGGGTGCGCAACGTGCAGCTGTCCCTTTTCTCACTTCTCCCGGCGCTTGTTCCCATCATCATGGCTCCTTCCCCTTCCCCTGGCGCTCCCCCTCACAGTGTCCCCTCAATTACGCATCTATTTGCGAATTTCACGCCGTGGGCCTGGGCAACAGTTCTCACCCAAGTCCTGGGGGGACTTGTCACAGCCCTCGTGATCAAGTACTCGGACAACATCATGAAGGGTTTTGCCACCTCTCTATCTATTGTAATATCCTTTCTCGCCTCTGTTGGACTCTTCCATTTCCGCATCACGAGTTCATTCATTGTGGGCGCCGGCGTTGTCCTCGCTGCCACGTGGTTATACTCTCAGCCAGATAGCAAGCAACGTCTCTCATGCATGGGACCTTTCAAATTCCTCCGTACTCGCCGCTGCTCTAATGCACCTCCACCCGTCAGCCCAGTGCCGATGCACTCGACCCGCCCGCTGCCCAGCCCGATCAATCCTAATTTTGCGGCTTCGCTCGGCCGTCGTACTCCCATCGCCTCTCCTTACTCGTCTCCTACGACACCGGCACCGCCTGTTGCAGCCAGTATCGCCCTTGCATCCATGCGCTCAAATAGCATGCCTTCCATCTTGGCTCCTGCCACCAGCACAGAACCCCCCGTATAGTGGACCACTACATCCTCACCTAGATTTTTTTATCAATTCACATTTATTGTGGCGTCCGTAAATATCTCGCTCAACCCAATTACGATATGGTAACAACCTTAACCCTTCTTTGCACGACGCTGTATGGACTTCACATGTCCTATGACCTCACGCTTCGTTGATCGGGTCTTGCGCTGTTTTGACTCCTGGCTTACCTTTTCCTTTGTCAATTTATCTCATGACTTTGCAAACTACACCTTTCTCATCCGTTCGTCATGCAATCGCAGATACTGGACTATTACATCTCGCTTATCAGAACGAACTTGTGATTCCTTCGTAGACACTTTACGTCTACTTTTTGATACCACGCGCACATGTTAGCTTATTTTGTCGTCAACCTACATCTTATTCCTTTTATTCAACCAATAGTTTGGCGGCCGCGCCTGATTTTGGGGTTTACTCAAAGGACTACTTGCGAATTGGAAAACCAATAACACGAAACTATCATATGTGGGTGAGAGCAACCAAGAATTATGCAATAACCTGTTGTGACATATGCGGCCTAGTGGTAAACTATGAACACATGACATGGTTCACACGCCAAGTGATTTATTTGTACGGAATACCTATGGAAGGGTCAGCCAGCAGCTCTCAGGGTGTTGCAGCCAGCGGAACAGGAGACCCACCATTTTGCAGCTATGGCACACGCGGACCGTGGTGTGTCAGCGCCTACACGCGAAGCGCGAGCTCCAAGCTGTGCACTCACCCGCTGGAACTCGTCATATACCGTGCTGCGCACGTTCTCGTGCGCATTTTTGACGACGGCCACCATGAAGTCGGCGGCTTGCCGTTCGCCGATCCCAAGCGCGAAGCGGTCGCGCAGTCGGCGAATCGTGCCGTCGCCCTTGAAGCTGGGGAGGCCCGTCCCGAGCATGAGCTGCACGGTCGCGATGAGTTGCGGCGCGTGCGGGCGCAGCGCGAGGAAGGCGGCGACGCAGAGCTGCTGGAAGAGTGCGTAGCCTTGCGAGTTGCGCCCGCCCATCAACACGACCATTTCGTGGTTCAGCTTGAACGAGCTGGGCTCGAACTTGACACCGCCAGGACGTGCACGGTTTGCCATCAGCACATACATACTACGAGAGCGATCGGAGGAATGACATATCTATATCGAACAAGAAACCAAAGTCTATGCGAATTGTTCAGAACGGATCGTCTGCTGTGACAAAGTGGGAAACTCACCGATGTGGATGATATGGCCCTCCCCATCGATCATGATGTTGCCATTATGACGGTCCTTGATTTGAAGAATATAGCATGCTACGGAGTATGCAGCCATTGACTGGATGAAATTAAGCCTAGCTTTTTGATACGCGACTGAATCTTCAGCGCCATATTTGAGACGAAAAAGCCTTGGAGATCGTTAATCTTCGCCCGGCCCATTTCGTCTCGCGAGGTGGAATTCGGTACAACATCAATAACGCCACACTGCATTTGTATTAGACTTCTCGAACAGGGGATATGGAGGTGCGCTGAACTTACCCCGGGTGCAGTGGCCGTCACACGGTAGGGGTAAAGGTAGAGCGTTAGACCTACACGGGTAAAGATGTTCTTGAACATAGCGATGAGCTGAAGGGCAAGCACGTCCTGCCGACAATCATCGCCGACTTTGAAGATTGCTTGGATCCACACGTCTTGTTCTGTGTGACGCTCTTCTTCTCCGCCGTCCCCGGTGATCAACGAATCGGGATCAGCATCAATGACCACCATTTGTTTTCGCACTTTGAATGTTGCCATAAATGGTGCCTGTGGGACTACGTCTATACCGCCGAAATCATGGGAAAGGAACAGTACCAAACCTTGGCGTGACTCTGGAGCGGCCGGCCTGATTTTTTGTCAATGTCGATAACTTTCCCATCTGGATTGCTCGGGAGGTAAACGCCGACATCGATTTTTATTTTTGCCATTTCTTCATCGATCTTTGCCTACAATCACGTCTCAGTACTGTACGCTTTATGTGATTTCCTGGAAATACCTTTTTCTCTGGCTTCGATTTCTTGATATAAGGCTTTAACTTGCCCGAGATTGATGTCACCTCATTGAAGAAACCAAACTCGCGGTCGTAAAGTCCTTTTCCGAGCCGGACAATGACTCCACAATGTCATGGATCATACAATCCAAGATAGGTTTCATTGGATCCTCCTAACAAATATGTAAGATCTTTGGGCAGTCTGTAAAATTCGAGTAAGCGTACCAATCCAGCGCCATCATCCTTATAGCAGTTGGCTTTCATATTCCAAATGATTTGATGGCAGAATAACTGGGATATCCTGGCTGTATCAAAGATGAAATGACTGACGTATCCTGCGTGCGGATTGACGTTGAGTGCATCTTACTATCAAACAGGAAACAACCTACCTAGTTCGTCATGCCGCAACGCTTGCACAATCTGAGGAACGTAGAAGAAGGTCACTTCAACAGGATGTTGAGCCAGCACCCTGTGGGCGTATTGAAGGATGATGGGATCACGACTATATTGAGGTTCGAAAAAGGTAACCGCGAGAACTGGAGGAACGGAATCCCAGAAAAGGAGGTACTGCTTGCGGCCATTAGCTGGCTCGAATCTATGAGCCAATTGGCTTACTCTGATATCCCGTCGGATCCCGTCAAACCTGTCGCCCACAAGGAGCTCAATGGCTTCAGGGACAGACAGAACCTCTCGCGGGCGTGAGCGGACAAGAATGCCAACTTCTCTCCCAACGAGGGATGCTTAAACCTCTCCACGAAATTCACTGCTATAGCTGGGTCAATCTCCCAGGCAGCCCGTATAGCACTCTTCCAAGCCTCCTGTTATGATAATTGTTACTTCATGAGCAAAATAAGAGCCAGAGAAAGCCTACATCTGTCATGGACTTTTCTAGGCTGGTTGAATAATCCACCCCACGTTTCGAGTCGTACATTGGATTTGCCCACACAGAGAGTCTGTAAAGTTCGTTCTCTACCAACAATTTGAGTGGGATGTTATGGCTTTTCAGACGCGAAACATATGCTAAACGAAAGACTGGTCATTCGCACCGCACGCCTAGAAAAAAAGACGCGCGTACTTGAGTTCATTGATGTTGCTTGCGCATGTCCAAGGCTTGACACTTCATGAGCAAGTCGGGCTGTGTCTGCCTGAAGGAGAGACAAGAACTCGGTTAGGAGCTTCGAGTCCGCATCCATCTGTAGGCGATTGGAGCCATGGGACCATCTTTCAACAGTAAGAAAGTTTGTCGCGGAACCAGAGAACAGAGGTCCGGGCTTACTGCGGGCGTACGGAAAACCAAGAAAATGCAACTGCGTAGAGGGCTTCTCGAATGGCGTGCTCGCAGTAGGAATCAAGTCTCGAGCTTCCAAGAGCTTCGAAGCCAAAAATTAAAAGGGAGAATCGAGCCTCCCTCGCTAACGCATGTATGCTGCAACGAACTTGTGTCTCAGAATATCGGAAAGTAGGACACATTTATTACCTCAACGAGCGATAAGCCCTTGCCGAGCGCAGGACTAGACGCTGGATGAGCAGCATCAGTCCCGGTTTGCGGAATTTCGCAGCCTGTAGTCTACTGAAGAGCATCTGCAAGACGAGCGTGTGTGGCGAGAGTAGCCGACGAGCATGACTAGTAGCACGGTCAATGACGTCTTTATCCGTAGGCGCGTAGTCGACGGGATGATAGAATGGGTCGTCATAGCTGGAAGTGGGATTAGCAAGGGAAATCAAACTTTGAGAGGGTAGCACGTACTTGAGAGTCTTTGAGAAAATGCCCCTCTCCAACTTGATACTCGTCATCCAAGCTGTGTTGATTTCCGCCATCATGGCAATCTCGAATGCAGGTCGTTCCGATATCACCCATGTCCATGTCTCGATGCCGGCGGCGATTGCAGACGGGGTAAAGACCTCGAAAGGTAAGGCGACCATGTAGTACATTAGTGTATAATCACACTACCACGCCGGTTAACCAAGCACACGGGAGGGCGACTGGTCGTACCTTGGTTACTGAGATGAGAGATGAAGCGCAACGGAACAGTAACCGTTTCAAGTCCTGGATGGTGAACGAGTTACGCTTCTCGCGTACGGCAGCAAGAGCTGAATGCATCTTTTCACGGAGGGCCGAGATTTCGGGGACTGGGTCTTGTTCATCTGTCGCCTTCTGAAGGTTCTTGCCTATGACCGAGTGTAAATGTTCGAGAATGGTCCATGAATAACGTAAAAGCACTAACCTCCCCGCCCAGCAAGGCGTAGGCCGGCTATTTCGCCCGTGTAATATGCCTTCGATGCAATTTGACTAGTTACAATCTTGGCGCGATCCGGCTTGTGTTTGGAAAGGGCAGCAAGGGAGGCTACGTAATAGTGAATGATATGGAAACAGGAGCTTTAATAAAACGTACAAAGCTTCCGTTGTACAGGTCCAATAGCCTTTCCGTAATTCTCGGCAATTGAGGCCCCGAGATCGACAGTATCGATGGGGGAGAGTGATTGATTCACAGCGAGGTATTTCTTGGAGAGACGTTAAGCTTTGCAAAGCGTAGGTATGGAAGTAGATACCTGGAGAGTAGACTGTAATTCCATGGGAGCGCGACTGAGCCCAAGCTCGAACCATTGACTAGAATTACGCTGCAAGTTGACAAGAATTTCATCCCTAATTTTATAGTCATCGGGAAGTTGAAGAGTTATGTCCATCCGATCGGAATGGAATTCGTAGGTCGGATTGTACTGCAACGATAGCTTAACAAGATACGCTGCGTGACAAGCGGAAACTTACTTCGTCCACATATTCACCCTCGCATGAACGCCGAAGTAACGTAAGAACTTCGAGGATAGAAAACACAAGTGTGGGGTTACACATGAGCGATGGGAAAAACATGATGAGTCTGTGAAGATATTTGGACGCTACAGCGCGTGCCTTGGCGACACGGTGCGTGCTGCCGGTTAGCAGGAGTTGCAGTTCGCCTAGTAGTTCCCCCGGTAAAGATTGGGTCCGAGCTTGGTGATTCAAATCTTGAATTGCATCTGTGATGATCTAGACATGGCTCAATCACCGGTTGTGGTGAAACTTGCGTCTCCCGTACCTTATCGGCCATAGATTCCAAACATACGCTGAGCCCCGTACGGCTGTTAATGCTGCTGTTCGTGAAGTAGGGCACCAGAGACGAAGGGAGACCAGTAGCAGCACGCATTCCCTCTAAATCATGCATGGTAAGAAGGAGAATGACTTCGCTAGGAGACAAAGATCGGATCTCTGTGTGCTGGTACGGTAAGTACTTGTTGAGCATGCCGCGATGCTTCGGTATAACCTGCTAAATCGTCATGTACCGCACATGATGAATAAACAAAGAACTCACGCCGTGCACGTATTCCTGCCGAATGGACGAATTATACTCAATGTCACTGACAAGCAAGTCATTGGCCTCCTCTAACACCAGGGCAGGTGTCTTGGTAGCGATACGGGATAGTGCAGGGCGGCGCCACTCCGTCGCCGAGCCACCCTTTTCATCAGCGACAGTAAACTGGAAGAGGGTACAAAGGAACCACATGTTACGAAAACAAGGCTACTAGTTCGGACGATGAGCCAGACCGGGGACTAAAGTCAGCATGACTAAGAAGGGCATCGATGGGTAGCAGAAGAGAGACAAGTTGTTCAGCCAAATCTTCCGCCTTCATGTGTCGGCTCTGGACGGAAGCCTTTTGGATAGCAATTCCTTTATCCCCGAACAACGAGAGGAGCTCCTGTAAATAGACGGAATAGAACTCTGGTCGCTGGTCAACTCGTGCGCAAGTCTAGTCTGTGCAGCCAGAATCTGTGGAAGATTCTTCTGAGGGAAGATCAGCAGGACCCTGAGAAAGGCCTTACCATATTGTTCGAGAACCTTGGATCCTCGGAGTACATAGAGAGACTGAGATGAGAGAATGCCTTTATGATGTCCAAAAATGACGACTCGGGCGCCTTCAATGCCAGATCCCCAGATTGTGAGCGATGGCAGCCTCAGCATATGGTTCAGAAATCCGAAGCCGCTGTATGAGCATCGCAATTGTTAATTTTGTAGCCTGTGTGGTTGATTTCAAACAGGATCGCTTTGATGCCAACCACGGCACTCACGTCATCACGCTTGAATTCAAGAGCAAGTCTTGATACCACCGATATTGTACTGGTGGTAATAAGTCGTCTCTCCTCCTCCGTGTGGCCATGGGTAACTATGTCGATGGAGTGCAGAGTGGCGCGATCTGAATGCACTGTCCCGCGTTCGCCGTTCAAACCGGAAAAGAGGCGCTTGGCGGGATGAAATGTGGCGCGTCGTGTATCTCCTTGCTCGTTGCGGCGACGTAATTCAGCAGTGAGTACATATTTGACATGATTAGGTTGTCACCCGGTGCCAACTATCTTGAATGAGAAAAGGAAAAAGCAGAGGACAAGTGCCAGATACCTGGATGCACAATGCGAGGCACTTGGCAGCAGAGTACAAGGGTGGAGAAATTCGAGACTCGCTGACAAATTCATTCTCAAATGTTGGTATTGGCGACGTGACGAATCGCCTAAGATGAGATACCAAAGACGACGCAGTTTCTGGGAAACTACACAGGTCGGACACGCTCTGCGCGTAAAGAGAAGAACGTACTGTTGCACCACTACAGTAACCGCTTTCAAGGCAGCCACTTGAACTAGACTATCAGCGATTGGCGAATCCATGGTAAGAATGACCTTGAGACGCGAAAAAAGGTTGCCATCAAGGTCTCGGAGGGCTATAGCACAGACAGCACCAAGTTTCTGACAGGGAGTGAGTCATAACATTGACCAAAATAAGGAACTTACCAAGCTCTCAGACATGGTTTCCCATGCGTATGTATCCAGTGACGGCTCAGAATCCATCTCCTCGATCTGTACAAGGAGGTCGGTAAAGGTTTGAGTGGATAACTCGAGAGACCTCTTCAGGGCACTTTTCAAATTCGGGTCGGAAGGACCAGTCTCGGAGGTAACGTCCCGAGTGAGAGCAGACCATGCCTTGTTAGCAGCTGCAGCCTCGGCCTCTTCGCCAGATTTAGGATAGACTGGCGTATGTGATGGGTAAAGAGCCTGCGCTAACATTGTCCACTGAGCCTCTACAACACAGCACACGAGAAAATAGCCGTTGAGGGGTCGACCGCTCAAGACATAGCGCGACAAGAGAGCTTGTATATAGTCCTTGGTGTCAAGGTCGCCATCTTCTGCTTGAACGACGTTGAAGAGAGAGCGATTCAGACGCTCGATAACGTCAGGTTCAAAGAGGACATTAAGGTGTTCAGAGATCGACGCCCAGTCATTGTAGTTCCAAGGGAACTCAGTGGAGATGATGGCACGATACAACCCATGGAAGGAGAGGGCATGGTGGGTCAGTATCTCGGCGGCTGTCCGAAGATTCAGAATACGGATCCGATAGAGACTTATGATACCTACGAGGACTGTCCCGTAATTTAGTGACAAGGACGGATGTAAACGTCGGTATAGAGGCCATGACTTCATCTCTGTACGCTGAATGGACGCGGCAAGCTTCAGAAGAGCGGAGACCGTTGAGTAGGCCAACTGGTCAGGTAAAGACCAATCTGACGAGAATTTCCGTTCGGATATTCACTGGCAACGCCGGGGCTATGAACTCACCATCCCAGGTCAGATTGATGTCGAAGTCAATGTAGGGAATGTCTCGGAGAATGTCCAGCAGGACAGGAACTGTAGTTGGAAGAAGTGTAGCGGATGTGTTCACGGAGAGCTCCGCGAACCCAATGTTGCATCTCGCTCTCGAAGCCGACTAGGGGCGAGCATAAAATATCACGTCGAAGACACGTGATGACGACCCACCATGAACACCCTATCAGTCAAGCTAGCATTTACATCACTGCCATTCGCATCCTCTGATATAGCCCTAGTCGTGACATTGGAAGTGATCAAGTCAATTGAAGAGTCGATCGTAGGGTCGGCCGGGTCATCTTTGGAAGCGCCTACGCTGGCAGCGAGGTCGGAGAGAATCAATTGGTGGATATTGAACTCGAGGCTACGCAATGAGCGTCATTCGTCTACCCTGAATAAAGTACGAGGAAGGAGCGTACCCGTCCATTGCAAGTGCAAGTGTGATTTGATTTCGCGGCCCGACGCGACGAGGAGTGGTGAGTGATCACGTGCCTATACATCATCGCTCACAACTCGCGCGGGCAGTGACTGCACGTACCAATGGACGACGACCTCATCGTTGTCGACGATCTCGACTCCAATGTACAGGATGCTGCTGGCCCCTCAAAGGTACCCGAGGTGCCCAAGCTACGCAAGCCGTTACTGGCCGCCCACAACGGGCCGCGACACTACGTGCTCGAAGGCACAGCTCCCCTGCATATTCCGACAGTGGCGAGACGGCTTCTGGACGGGCAATACGTTCTTCTGCCAAGTCGAAAGCTGCGCCGAAGCTCAAGCTCAAGCTGAGCGAAAAGGCCGCCGCCTTGGCTCCGGGCATGTCCTTCCTTGGCCCTTACGATCGCGAGCTCGACTCCGACGAGGAGGAGCTGTCCTTTGAGGAGCAGTTTACTGCGCATGCCCCTGGGGAGGACTGTGGCAGGCTACGTGAGATGGTGGCTGCTCGAGAGATCTCCTCTGATGTTTGGTTCAAGTTCAAAGGTGCATCCCCTGATCAAGCATCCTCCGAATGCTGGCTAATATCCGGAGCAGACTCGCGTCGTGCTGTCTTCCACATAGGGGACGACATTTATTCAGCGAAACTCGTCGATCTACCTTGCGTTATCGAAGCGCAGAAGACGCTCGACAACAAGAGAATGTTCAAGGTTGCGGACATCTGCCAGGTTTGGCTCTCTACTTTGTACTGTTTTATGAGCATCTATATTCACTCACTCACACAGATGCTTCTTGTCGAGCAAAAAGTTTCCAGCGAGGAGGTAGTAAGTAACCAAAAGAGTTTCAACATCGACGACTTCATTTGGCCCCACGGCATTACACCACCCCTCCACCATGTCAGGAAGAGACGCTTCAGGAGACGAGTGAACAAACGGACAATAGAAAGCGTTGAGCAGGAGGTTGAGAGGCTGCTTGAGCAGGATGCTCTGGCGGATGATGTCAAATACGGTGCGTTTCTGCGTCATTAATTCCCGCTCCTCTCGTTCGATTAGTCTTTGTAGAGGTCCTGGAAAACGTAAATCCAGACTTGTCGGACTCCGAGTTCGTCGAACTAGATGACCCACTAGAGGCACAAACGCCTGGAGCTCATTCCGAGCCTGGCGATGCTGGGACGCCTCGTGGAGGAGCCGATGGCGACGACAGCGATGAAGATGGTGAAGACGGTGAGGTAGAGGGTGACATTGACGAGGAGCTCGCCGCGGAGCTAGATCGCGAGCTCGAAGGCGAAGACGAAGATGAGGACGATGAGGACGAGAGTGAGGACGAAGACGAGGAAGACGAAGACGAGGATGATGAAACACAGCAGGCACGCCAACTCCTGAACGAGGAGATTGCCGACCTCGAGTTTGCCGTTCGCAAGAAGGAAGCGGAGGTTGCGAGCACAGGCAACCCACTGATTCGTAAGCGTTTCGAGGATGCGCTGAAGAAACTCCGCGCGGATCTCGAAGTGAAGATGAGCCAGAAGGACGAAATAAACGAGATGGTGAGGCTTCGCAAGGCTGGTGAGCCAGATCCGGACGAGGGCGAGGGCGAGGCGGGGGATGATGTGGAGGGCGACGACGGAGTTGAAGCTGGGCAAGAGGCAGAAGATGGGGAGGAATCGGGTCCCCTTCCCATGCAGGGAATGGAGATACGGCAGTCATTCAACTCAATGGCACAGAGAATGCCCAGCTACCTCCACCAGATGGGGATTTGTTTGGGCCGGAAGACGGTATGGACATAGGATAGACCATACTAGTGCCTGGTGCTACACTTCTCTTCGACGCTATCTGTTATATCACACACATTGTTCTACTCATATCTGTCCGTTTCGAGACTGGGTGGGCCACAGCACGATGTGCAGTGGCTCGCGGCCCCTTTCCCTACGAGATAAACCCTAGTCAGATGGCGGACACGTTACAGAAAAAGTCAATGCCAGTTTGGAGTACAGGTGGCCAGGCACCCAACAACGAGCGCCATGCTAGGAAGATAACTACCGTTCCCGAGAGAAGAATAAAGGCATGGTCATTATGGAGAAGCAGAGCACGGATCTAGGTGTTCAAACTGAAAGACGACAGAAACCAGCAGGGGCGGATTGGTGTCCGTGAGGCTCCTTGAATGGAAAACCCCAAAGAGTGTCACCGCATCAACATATGCGATACTACAAATAAATAATAGCCTGGCTAGTGCGCACGTCCTGTTGTATATTTTAAAATTCTTCGCGTCCGTCATAGTGATCATAGAATTGGGTAGATACGCCACTGGCGCATAGGAAACAACTCTAAGTGAGTTCATGAGGTCTAGACGTGTTATTTCGGTAAACGCCCATTAAATCCCTCCGTATGACAGTAACCATGAGCCGTCGGGCAGCCCTTGGGAAGCGTAGTCTGAAGTCTATCCCTGTCATTCTCATAAATGCATCACAGACGTACAGTATCTACCATATTTGATCCTAAATTATGGCGCGTGCTATGGTTCATCCTGGCCCTTGGCCGATTAAATAACAAGCCTGAGGAACGAATGGATTGTTGTTATGGTGGGAAGGATGAAACAATACCAGCTTGGAGTACAAACGGGACATAAACTAGGCAGACCAGAGGCGAAAACCAGACACCTAGCACCTGCCAGTCCCATATCCCCTGCTTGACTTCCCCCTCGAGGGCAAGCCAGCCGAAAGCAAGTGCTGTATAAAGTGCACATTTTATACCGCGCACTAGTAAAGAATTCGATGGAGAGGCCAAGGACAAGGGTAGACCAAGAATGACCGCAAGGAGAGCGGCGAGGGAGAAATTGAGAACCGACGAAACAGAGATGAGCGTGCTGGCGAGGCACATGTTGATGGCCTTCAAGAGGATGTGAAGGGGTGCAGTCGGGACAGAACTACTAGGCGGAGAGGTGTCCATCGGGAGAACATGAGTGTTATCCAGCATACAAGCGGGACTACAAAGCTCTGATATTGACATGAACAAATGATACGAAGTGACCAAGACTGAAGAGCATACCAGTTGGCTTATATCAATCCACGCATGTGAGATGACCACAAAGAGTGTCAGACCAACCAAATGCGAGGCAACCATCACCACGAAGACGTCCAGGAGATCTCTTCTCCGACGTACCCATGTCTTCTTTGGCGTTGAGACTATGTCGGCGACATTTCCCTTTTTAGGGAATTGTTGTCCATCTCCTATTTCCACCCAACCTGCATTGACCCATTCCTGGAGACCGCCGAACATCAAGGCTACGGCAATGACCACGGCGCTAGGGAGATAGCTACCAATCTTGAGGAAAGACGACGGGGTAATCATAATGTAGAGAAAGAATGACGCATGCAATCGCTCGAGCAGGTTGCTCATAGTACGGAGTGTAGATTCGGCTATACTGTAGAAACGGGGTCAGAGAAAGGAGTCATCGATGTTCTGTAACACGCACCGCCCGAGAGCATGAAATCCGTGAGGTCCATTAGAGGGAATCGCAAAGACCGTAATAGCATCTATGCGATACCTAGATCAATGTCTTAGAGCAGTGTATAAACGACCAGAGAAGGACATCACTGATGAAACAAGCCGTGTGTGCCACTTGCTCTGCCTCTGGCTTGATATGCGAAGTGTTTCAGTATATTCTTTGCTCGATAACCGTACTCGAGGACGTTTCCACGCTCCCACAGCCACTTTGGAAACCAAGATGGATAAAAATTCCGTATCCCTTCGCGCCCCGGGAATTCTGATGGCTCGTAGTGATCGTAAAGTAGTACAGGGACGCGCCCGGTATGTTCGGAAACGATTCTAAATGAATTGATGAGGTCTTGATTTGGTAACCGCCCATTGAGTCCCTCTACGTTGGGGCCATCGCGCTTAATAATATACTTTCAGCGAGACTGTGAGTCGCACCTCGAAAAACACCCAGATGAGAGAACGAATGGCCAGGATAATCAATGTTGAGAGCTGTCCATATCACACCAGATATGATGGATAAAGACTCAACATCCAAATCTACATGACGACTAAGAATGTATCCTTTGAAACGTCAGACAACTTACGAGCATCTGAAGGCCTGTGATATGCACTCAACCATGCGTGCATGCCGTCGAGGTGGCCATCGCTGATTACAAAGATGATGTCCTTGGACCAGTGCGAATATTCTGCGGTGCCGATTCAGGCCACAAAACGCAGACTTGGCACGAAATATACAGACGTTTCAAGAATGCAGCTAAGGCGAGCACAGTGGCCACCCCTCTCACATTATCCTCACCTGTCAGACTTTTCCAGGAGGCACTGATCACCATCGCCTCAATCCCGGATGTTCTAGGTGCAGAGAAGACGGCATAAGCATTGACACCATCCAGGGTCTAAGAAGCACGATTAGACCCTCCGCATTTTACACAAGGACAATCTTACGCCAAGTGAAGTTTGGATAGAGTATTTTTGTGTGGAAGATGGTAAACCGCATTTTGCGAATTCTGTTGCGAAGAAGGTCGCGCGCCTGGATAATTGTATGAGTGGATTTCGAGCCCAGGAAACGCGCGCAAGACTCACTCCGCACTTGACAGGTTACGATCCCGAAGTGAGTTTATATCCTCCAAAAATCTATCGGCGCGATGAACGTCTACCCAACTCCAATAAGTGTTGACCTATGAATGAATATAGTTGGCCTGCAGGGAATGAATAGAGGTAGACAATGGAACCTGGCTTGGTTGAAGGGCATTTTCATCAATGTAAGTGCCTACTCCGAGTTGTGGCAGGGGAAGTGCAAATAACCAAAAATATCCTGCTGCTAGAAGTGCCAATCTATATTTCGATGAAACAACAACGCAGCGAGGCGAGAGAAGTGTCACACACCTGAGCACGTTTACATTGCGCCAGGCCAGTGCAACAGCCTTTCTCCGATTTCGTATCCGTGCAGTGTTGTCGTGGGACATGAATTTTTTCTTGATACGGTCCCTAAAACCATTTGACGAGGCCCGTTCCTGTCCCGACGGCGATTCACTGGACATTGTAAGGGGTGTCTTCAAGCAAAGCAGAGGCAATGACCGACGGGTGGACGGTGGACGGTTCGGAAACCCGTTCAAATCCGTCGGCCCGGTCTCGGCCCGGTCTGCTGTGCGCGCGATACCGTGGCGCGTCAGTACAGTAATCGAACATCGCGAGGAATCCATCACTACACTGTCCGCGACAGGCCTGCCTGACCTTTCACCTCACGCGGCCATCATGTATACAAAGCGAAAAAGGCGTCAAAATCAGCAGTACGACGGTCTTGCCGCCGGGGAGAGGTTCAAGAGACACAAGCTTACCTCGGATCTGGGAGTGACCTAGACTCTCCTTGGGGATGGGTCGGGACGAGCGTCACGGACGCGTCAGGGATTACTGAGGAGCATCTCCTCGCTACGTGCGGCCTCTCCCGCAAGTCGCGT
>WTXF01000212.1:0-40791 GCA_022496215.1 Russula brevipes
CAAAGTACATGTCCAAGAAGATGCCGAGACGTTCATGTTCCTGGTCGGCCTCCGCCGAGTCTGTCACACGAGCAGGAAGGGGAATGCTGTCAAGGCAGCGTCGATATGTGTCGAAGTCAAAATCGATTGGAATCCCATTGACATGGTGAACTGATCCTACGATATAGTCGATGCGACCCGGTGAACCTCCAAAAGATTCGACAAGCCGGTGATATCAACAGCGGAGATATATTCGGTTTCTAGACCAACGAGAAGTCTGAGAGCCGAGGCGTAGCAATCGCGGAGGCGGTGGGCCTCATTCAAAAAGGCCTCAAATTGCGACATTAAGCCTTCCACGGAGATGTCATTCTTCAGATAAGTCAGTTTTGTACATTAAAACACACAGTGTGGTCTTATCACCTCCTCCGGGTAAAGATCGCTGACGCGATAACGCGGCGCATGTTCGGTAAGACCGTAGACTTCGAAACCCTGATTCGCCGCCTCCTTCACGACGTCTTCCAACAAGCCAGTGGCGTGCTTGCAGAATTGGCCAGAGTGCGAATGATGGCTGTGAGGCATGGACAAGAGCGCAAGCAAGGGAAGGAAACGGAAACGTTCGCTGGTGGGGACCATCCGGGCCGGTTCGAACCTTGTCCCTTCCCACGAGCCTTCGCTGCTAGCGGCAACGTTGAAATGAAAAAGATTCAAGTTCATCGTCGGGGCCCACAAATATTCAACTTATCGTTGGAAAAAATCGGGGGGCGAATCCATTCCTATACAGCGCAGGAACGATAACCGCCTGATACGCTTTACTGAGGGTCCAACAGATCTCCGTGGTGCCAACTCCCGTTAGAATTCTTCGGCATTGGAAATACCAGTTCCCCATGTCCCTAGCCTCATGATTCTGAGATTCTGATTAGTGGATTTAGTGGTCTAGGCGCAGCCTCTTATTAAATATCACAGGGGCGTCCCTCGTTTTCCGCATGTCGATTTGATGCGACGCATCGAATTCGGAACTAGTATCGTTTCCTCATTTTTTCCGACAGCACCCCATGGAGAAAGCACGCTGCTCGTTGACCATGGGGTAAGATAGGTTGACATACAGGACAGGTGGTGCTGTTCGGGGAATGTCTGCTTCGTGCAAGTTCACCATGGCGCAATGCCAGCCGTGAGTTCAGACGTGTCAAGATCAGATAATGTCCCCCCTTAGACATGGATGGGCCCTTCTGTCCACAGCCTTTCAGGGTACCGAAAAAGAGACCTAGAATCTAGAACTGCGTCTGGACTTGCGGATAGAGCGTCGCCCCAAATTATGGCATGGGTACACTCGACTGTGCCGGCCAGCACGCGGCGACACATTCGCGGAAGGCGCAATACGAATGATTACGACAGGCTGTCGTACAGTTGATTAATTGATTCTCTTACTCAGAGGAAGTTGCCGGCATACACACAAGCGCGGCTGGATTGCTCTTAGAAGGGACAATATATATTTTTTGATGAGAAGACGGGTGCATGTGTGTGAGTGGTTGAATGTGGTGCTGGGGTCGATTATTGAGCGAACGATGATGTGCATAGGGGCAGCGGGTAGCATTTCCGCAAGGAATCGGGCAGCGGGCACTTCCCCCTCGAATGTAGGGGTTCACTCGATCAGGTTCTGTGGAAGCAGTTTCCAGGGCGTCACGGCCGTGGTGTGTGCGAGGAGGCAGGAGCTTATGCTAACGCCGGCAATCGATCCATTTTTGTGCACACGACCAATAACTCTGGAACTGTGGCTCGCTTATGGTTGATTAAACCTTGCGAGGCGGGCAGTCTCGGTCCCAGTCCGCATGTTGGCAAAGCGTGGCATATGCCAAACTGCAATTTGCAGTTGGAAAATCACGCTGGCCCTGGGGCTCGGCAATCATGGGGTGTACACGGTGGGGAAGTGGCAGGCGACCACGTCCGCTGCTGCTTTGACACCCAAGGTAGTATATCATTATACCATTAGTTCTAAATATGACCCTCTAGTACGTAGAAAGGGGCATCCTGGCCTTGCAGGGTCTTTCGGTAGACCGAGGCCTCGCATTCAGCCGTGGAAAAAAAAAAGAGGGTAGGAGGGACGCTGTCGTGTGCTTGGTTATGTGTAACAAAAAAAGTACACTGCAATCTCAGCTTGGGTATTGCTTGTCACTACGAGGGCACCCCACCGAAACTCTGATAGACAGCAATCCACGTACATGGATTGGTTCCCCACACCCTGCCCGCGGTGTCTACGCAGAACTCAAAAGGTAGGTGGCTTCCTTCTCCGTACAGGTAGGGGGGTTGTGACTTTCTGCTGGGTAGTAGCGATCGGGGAAGTCTAGAGTTGGAGTAGAAACTAGCGGGTAGAGGGGTTAGGCTGACACGGGGTTGTGGAGGTTGTGACAAGGCTGGTGTGCTACTGGTTGCTGCAAATGGAATTTACCGCCCACTTTTGCTATTGCGCCATGTCCGACCGCCGCATCGACTACCCTTGTCCCCCCACGTCGCTACCCTACCACAAAATCCCCCGGCGTGTGCACCACCGCCCCCCCTCTTCCCACCTATCCTTACCAAAGGGTACGTGAACGCAGTCATCCAACACCGTAGCGGGAATATGGGGCTAGGTTATAGCTATGGAGGGAATTTGAGACGAGCACGGGAGGAAGAAAGGAAGAAGAACAAACTGTATTTTGGACCTCCGCTACCCTCTGGGACAGTCCATTGGATATCCTGAGTCGGAACTTTAACGTCACAGAGCTTACAGTGGATGCAGTTCTAGACGACGACGGTTAGCGCCCGGATCCGTGGAGGGGGGGAAGCTCTTCACCTGGGCGTTGATCACAAGTTTCTTTCCCCCCCACCCTCCTTCCCCCGACGACCCGCCCTCGTCGTCTACATACTCATACACGCCTGCAGGGCATGCCCTTCCCAATAGCCCTGCATATTCCTGTACGTTGACCCGTACATGATCACTTCGGCACTCCGGGCTTTCGACTGCACCATCGCCTTCCGTCCGCACACGAAGATGCGCAGGTTGATCCTCAGCGTGATTTGTCCCTGTAAGAGCGAGTGCGGTCATAAGGTCTGTCGACAACGGAGGCTGCGGGGGCGGATATTCGATCGGGGTGCATTGGGATGCTCGACGGGTGTGGGCTGCGTCGGTCAAGCGGGAGGAGTTGCGGAATGTCCATGGCGTACGGCCCTTGAGTAGGAGGCTATCGATGCCGGAGTATGCAATACCGCCGAAGATGCCGAGAGGTGTGTTGAAAGATTGTCGCAGGTTTCGCACCTCATACAACTCAGAGTAGACCCAACTCTCCCGGAAGGCCTTCTCATAGGCGCTCATGTCAGCGGGGGCACTATTGTCCGCCGAGAGAACATCGAAGGCGGCTTCGGCGGCCAACATGCCAGTTTTCATCGCATTATGGGTCCCTTTGATCTTGGCAACGTTTACAAACCCGGCAGAGCACCCAATTAACGCACCGCCGGGGAAGTGCAACTTCGGTACAGATTGAAGGCCCCCCTCATTCAGCGTACGCGCTCCGTACGCTATGCGTGTGGAGTCCCCTGAGAGGAGCTTGGTAAAGTATGGATGGTGTTTCATGCGCTAACGAAAGGTCAGATCAACAACGGCTATAGCCAACATCGATACTCGCCTGAAGCTCCCGGTACGGACTCAAATAGGGGTTGGCGTAGTCGGCCCCAACAACGAGACCAAGGCTGACAAGCCCATCAGCCATATGGTAGACCCACCCGCCACCATAGGTGTGCGTGTCTAGGGGCCAACCCATGGTGTGAACAGCTTCTCCGGGGCGATGCTGGTGCGGATCTACGCGCCACACCTCCTTAACACCAAAACCGTAGGTCTGCGGATCAGAATCCTTCTCAAGATTGAAGCGGCGAAGTGCAGTTTTGGTCAGAGATCCTCGGGCACCCTCGGCCAAGAGTGTGACCTTCGCACGAAACTCCATGCCAGGCTCGAAGCTGTCCTTTGGTCTTCCCTTCCGATCAATTCCTACGTCGTTCAGTCTTACACCCGTGACTGCGTGACCATCCTCGGAGTAAAGAAGCGATGCACCCGCGAAACCGGGGTAAAGTTCCACGCCAAGCTCTTCGGCGATCCCTCCTAGCCATGATGTAAACTGAGAGAGAGAGACAATATAGTTGCCTTTGTTGCTCATCTGAGGTGGGTGGGGAATTGGGAAGGAATAACGCGGCGTGAAGAAGCGCATTGATGATGAGGTCGCCGGCTGTGTCAGGGGATGTCCATCTCCATTCCTCCAATTCGGAATGAGTTCGTTCAGGGCACGAGGTTCGACAACCGCGCCGGAGAGTATGTGCGAACCTAGGCGCCATGACATTCAGATGTGCCATAGTCGCACCAATGTGTACTCACCAATTTCGCTCCCTTTTTCAACGACGACAACGCGCACCTCTTTCCCTCGTTCTTGCTCAAGCTGCTTGAGACGGATAGCGGCGCTGAGGCCTGCGGGACCTCCACCGACGATGCAAACGTCGACCTGATCAGAGACGCGCTCAACCGAGTTGAGATCTATATCTTCATTCCATAGACGTGCAGATGATCGAATAGCACGGGTCTGCAATCTTTTCAGGACCCTGCGAGCACTAGGAACTCGGAGCATTTTTCCTCGTCCGAGTAGTTGTAACTTGAGCTGGCAGCTTTTGCAAACTCAAGCTAAAGTGGAGAAAGCAAAATCACGTGAATTGGACTTTAGAGAGAGCTGAACTGGATCCGTTCCGCCCAAAATTCGCACTCTTTCCTGCAGCTGCAGGACGCAGAAACAAAAACGGTTTTCATTGGAAGAAAAAAATGCATCAGAACACCTTCCCTTTCGTTGTCGTTGTGGAAAGTGCAACTTTCTGCGACAACAGTTCACCCACTGACGGCGGGACCCCTGACACTGCCAAACGCGTCTTATTTCGTTTCGGAACGCGACTAGCTCGAGGCTGCGTGGCAACAACACACTGTGGCCTCTGCTGGCTGCACTGACCCACATTCACTACAACCGTCATGTCTTCAGCATGTACACCGGTACGGGCCCCACCTTTCTGCATGGAATGACTGCGCACTCACGCGCCCGCTACTTCCCAGGCGCATGACTGGTTCTCCGATGTTCTTACAGGAGGCCTCATTCTTGGGCTCTGTATCTCCTATGCCCCTCAGGTCCGTCCTTCTCGCTCTAGGAGGTTGAGAAATTAATACTCATGTCGTCGATGTGCGTTGCAAAGCACTACCGCATCATCTCCAAGGGTTCTTCAGAAGGATTCAGTCCATGGTTTCTCCTTCTCGGGAGCACCTCTTCCGCATCCGGCATGCTCAACATGTGCGTTCCATCTTTCCTCTCGTTTCCACCGTGAGATTGATCTCATTTGCCCGCACAGGATCGTCATGCAACAAGCCGTAATCAAATGTTGTCGTTTCTATGTGAGTAGGCCCCGCTCCTATCCGACTATGACCCCATTCATGGCCAACTGACTGAGACCAGAGCGCCCTAGACTGCCTCGAGACCGTGGCGGGGGTCATCCAGGTCGGGACCCAGTGGTTTCTGTTCTCCATTATGTGCGTCGGCCCTACCTCGCACAACTTGCCCGACATGCTAACCCGCCCTTTCTCAGCCTCGTCCTCTACATACTCTACTTCCCACCTCATCTCAAATTCGTCACCTTGGATATCGACGCAGACGAATCGCGGCCCTCGGAGCGTGTCAAGACGAACCTCAAGTCGGACAGCTGGCGCCTCTCCGTGATCCTATCGTGGATAGTCCTCTTTCATCTGTCCGTCTCCCAACTTATATATACAAATCCGGCCGTATCTCGCTCACGCGCGTCCGAAACACAGAGCCTTTTGTACTTTCGTGACCCTCATATTGCTCCTCTTTTCGCCCTCCGACCCTTCGGGCGCCGTTCGATCGCAGCTGAGCATCTGGGCAACCTTCCTCGGCGTCTCATCTGCCGTTCTCGCGGCCCTGCAGTATGCCCCTCAGATCTTACACACCTATCGCCGCAAGCTCGTCGGTGCTCTCAGCATACCGATGATGCTGATCCAGACACCCGGCGGATTCATCATGGTGATCAGTATCATGATCCGGTGAGTTTTTACAAAAAACAATAAAATACTGGTGTACAAGTCGATTGCTCAAGCCACCTCGGTCTAGGCCAGGTACTAATTGGACGAGTAAGCCCCTACCCGCGATCATCCATCATGATCCCCCGTTTCTCAGTCTTGTTTTTTTTTTGCGTTCCAGGTTGGATCATGTTCCTCGTTGCGGCCTTGATGCAAGGAGTCCTCCTCGTCATGTGCCTCTGCTGGAAGGTTCGCCAACGCAGGCTCCGCATTGACGATTTCGGCCAACCGCTGAGGGACTCTCCGCTCCCGGCGCTTCCGCTCGATGACGACGAGTCGGTCGAGGAGGATGCTGGCGATTCGATGGAGGAAGACATCGTCTCCATCACCGCCGAAGAAGCAGCACGAACGCCTCTGTTGAGCAACCGGAAGAGAAGGAGGGCCAACAAGTCGAGGTGGTGGAACAAGTGGCTGGGAACGAGGTGAAGGTGATTTCTCGCGCCCCCATCGCCATATATTAGCACGTCCTACATGTGTTGTAAAGATTTTTCTATTCTGGCATATCGTACACCGTTCGCATAACGTGGTCTGCTTTCCGCCCGGTATGCTTGACGAGCCCAACAAAATCCAACGTGTGCAGCGCGCGCACGAACCTCGCCTGCACGTGCATCTTCCACTCCTCTTCATCCTCGTCCGCGCGACTGCCCTCATCAGTCGGCAGTGCCAGGTGACTCCGCTGGCTCTCGATCACCTGCGAGAACGACTCGTACCAGTCATACACGTTGATCATGCGCCCCGCCTCGAGGTATCGCCGGAAGAGAATGCTCGTGTCCGGGAGCTTCCATATGGGCAAGCGCTCGGCCGTCGGGTCGTCGCGAGGCAGAGGAAAGAAAGTGTGGGGTTGGAGAAGTGCCGAAACGACGGTGGCGCGCGGGGTGGGGTTGAGCATCTGTGGCAGAGTCCCCCGATGGGGCGTTAATATAGCGAAGAGAAGTGCGGAGAGGGGGAGGCGGACCTCGGAGGGAAATGGGGTCGACCCGGTGTGCCAGATCTCCCACAGACGGAGGTCCTCAAGGTTGATGATGTGGTCTCTGGGCTCGGCGCATCAGCATGCCTGCGGAAAAATACGTCGCGGCCGGAAGGGAAACTCACTGGAAGTAGCCAATAAGCCAATCAGCGAACTCATCTGCGACATGCGCGCTCTCCTTGTCGTCTTCGAGTAGCCTCGCAGTGCTGGCCACGTGGTGCCGCGCTTCGTGAACTTCGTCTAAGTGATTTGGGAGCCCGTCAATGAACGAGAGCAGCTCCTTCAGCAAGGGCTGGAGCTTTTCGTTGGGTAGTTTTCTGCACGCTCCCCACGATATTCAGAAAACCCAGAATCCGGCATAATGCAGAATGTGACAGACCTCGTCATCTTCCCAAGGTATTTCCCTTCTCGCGCCAGCGCACCCCTCAAACTTGCACTCATCATTTCGAGCGAGGTCTTGTCTGCCTCTGCACTCCGATAGCCCAGATCAAGCATTACCTTCTGTACTTTGCGCATCATCCCGAATGCAAGCTTTAATCGGCGGAGACGAGAGCGAAAGTCTGCTCGTGCTTCGGCTATGGAGGCCACCAGGCCAACAATATCACCCACAGGCCAGCCCTCTCCACTGGATGCTAGTTCCTGAGGACCAAATGACCATGAAAATAGTGAGGCAACGAAGGCAGCTGCCTTGGGGTCGGAGAGCCTCCGGGCAGCGAGTTCAGCAGACGAAGTGACGAGCAGCTCATCTTGTACGAAGATGGCAAGCGGCTCATCGAAATGTTTTAGATGGGCTAGCTGGAGTATTGAAAGTACGCCTTCCACGGAAGGGGAGTTACGACAGAAAAAATCGATTAGGAAATCGAGCGCTGCCGGGCCAACCATGATAGCCGGTTCAAAATGAAGGTCGAAGAACGTCTGGGAAGGAGTGATGAAGCCAGGGCATGACGACCAGTCAGGCACGTCTCGTACCTTGGCGACTACCTCTTCCAGGAAATTAGTTCCCGATGGAACTGCGAAAGTGTCCACCCGAAGTAAAGACTGCACGGACTGCGGATATGTAGCATTGAGGAAGGAGTTGTGCGGAGATGACAGGGCGAGGACAAAGATCAGGGGAAGTTGGGGCACGTAAGAACTAAAACAAAAACCAAGACCATTGAGTGGCGTCATAAACGGAAAGATCCTCGCTTGCCTGCAAATATGGAACAAGTCCCGAATGACGGCCTCTTCGAATTGTTCGAAGTCGTGAAGAAAGACCACCAGCTGGGGCGGCGGCTCCGGGCCCTCTGAGATGTCGATATTAGACCCCTCATGGGTGAACGTACGACCCACCGACGGCATCTCGGAGAACGCCATGCCAGACTTTGAGTAGTTCAATATCGTAGTTGGCCAGCGACGTCGTGGGTTTTCGTTTTACTGACAGCGCGATGCCTCAGCCGACGAACAGTGTTTTGTGGCCGAAATCTCACCATCTTGGCCAGCAGGGGGGCGGTCCACGAACCCTGTGACGAGGGTTTTCATAGCAGACATGATATTGGCGCAGTCGGATGGGTAGAGATAGGTGATGTACGAGCTAGGCGGCGGGTCCTCGTCCTCTGTTTCTTCTAAGACATTTGTCTCCAGTCGACTAGCAACGTTGGCGATGAATCCTGGCTCATTGAAGAGCCTGTTTTCTGCATTGTAACGCCGTGCAATCGCCCAGGCGAGAAAGACGCACCAGATATCGCAATTACAGGGAGCTCGGCGTAGGGCAACCCGGGAAGAACGTCGTCGTATGCTCGGTGCACGCACCGGACGATTTCATCCACCACGGGTGCATGAAGGGAATTTACAATATGCTAGATACCCTGTTTCAACACGCGCACAAAATGTACAGAAAGAACGAGACGCACTTTGATCCTGTCGAGGCACTTTGTCCACGCAGCTCTGTACACGTTGAACCGAGCGGCGTAGCCCCCTGGCAGGTCTCTTTCGTCGAAAGGGGAATATCCTTCGGCCAGTAGCTGATCAGGATCGTCTTCGGCATCATCTGGTCCTGTTGGTGTTATTTTTATTTTTATTTTTTAAAAATACACAAGTCGGACGACGCACCCAGGGTTTCGTCGCATGGGATATAGATAAAAGGCTATTTTATGAAGTCAGCATGAACAGAAGAACCCCCTGTGAAGGTCCTAACCTGACTGGCGTTGACATCCTCCTCTTGGGGAAATGACATTCAATCTTGATGGGAGACAATGAAAAACGCGTCTCGTCGGCTACGATCCACGCGTCCGAGCGAGATTGCATGACGTGACGGCAAAGATGTGGCAACTGGTCATTCGTTTGCGATGATCTCAGATGTCGGACTAAAAGGAATCACACGACGAAGAACAAGGGTACGTATTATAGCAAGTCGCAGACGTATGCTAAACAATAGGTAATGGGGCTACAGGGCTGACTGTGGCTTGCGAAGTCCATCACAAGCGTTGTCTCTTGCTCTTGGAGACGGTCCGATCTATAACAAAAACGATATAGATAGACCTGCCAAGGTGATGATGACCCAAAGTCGCAGGGACTGTCGAGTTGCGGCATTCGAAGGCGAAGTGGCAGCAGTTGAAGTGGTCGATGGCGGAGACGAAGGGCCAGAGCTGGTGGAAGATGGTGACAGAGTTGAGAGGGTTGGCGCAGTGACGGCCCCAAAGAGTATCGAGGTGGTGGAGACTGTGTTAGATTGCGCCGACAGCACTGAAGCTGGCACGGGTATCGTCGACGTCAACTCGGCTACTGGTGAGCCGAACGTGCCAATCATCTGATCAAGTCTACATCGACTGTAAGCAAATTGATATCACAATTATGAATGTGTAGACAGACGAGAAAAGGGGAGAAAAGGCTGAAAGATCCGGCGATCTAATTGAGGTGAATGCAATATAGCTAGTGAGAAGGTGATGTCAGCGCAGTGCTGTTCTCTGGCAGATTCCCGTACTAGTTGTCCGAGTTCTGGCCAGCACTAGGATTGGGCTATAAAACATGAGGAGATTAGCCCAAAATAACCATGTCTTGCATTCAGGAAAGAGGCTCACGGTGAACGTGAATGAATGCTCTACCGAGACGTCGAGTGGTTGGATCCGTTGGATCACCATCTGCGCAACTGTGAGTCCGAAAGAACTGTCTAGAGACGAGGAAACGGGCCTCATTTCCTGCGAATAGTGCGACGGAGCACGGTCCCATGGCCGTCACGAGGGGCGCTTGACCATCGTCCAGCCATGAAACCAAACACGATGCCCCGCCATGACATTTGGAGTGTTCCCCGGGACTAACTACCTGCAGTCGGGGGATCGGATCGAGTCGATGAACATCCGGGGAGGGTAGCGCACATAAAGAGATCCGGACACAGTCCGGGCCAATGCCAAAGTCAAACTCGCCGTCGCAAGGCCGGGGGCGACACGCATTGGTTGAGGGGATGCGGGGGGAGAGAAAGAAACCGGGGCGCCAGAGAACCACGAGGATTTCAACCTCGGGGAGAGACCGGCCAGCAGAACGAGAACGTAGCGTGGTTCATCCACGGTGCACGTTTGGGCTCGCCTTGGCCACGCCACGCAGCGGCACTATGGTAACACGCGAGCCGCGTGTTCCGAACAGTGCTCCCAATCTGGCCCGCCTCCGTGAGATTTCTTCCCAAGCCAATCCAAAAAAAAAGAACGCACAGAAGCAGTGCGACGCGCGCGAACACACATCAGGCGTAGTGTGCACGTACCGTGAATGTGAAGAACGAAGAACACGGTCGGTAGTCTCTGGTACGCGAAGCGCCCAAACCAGCGGGCTGTGTTGAGACGTATAAATAGGGTTTGTCCCTTTTTTTTCCGTCTCCTCCCTCATCCACTGCTCCCATCCCATTCGTCGCGAGTCGTCGCTTTCAGCGCATCCACATTCGTTTTCTCCTTCCACTCTTTCGTCCAAAACAAATCACAATGTTCTCCTCTCTCCTCCTTCTTTCTCTTGCTGCGGTAGCTCCTCTTGCTTATGCGACCGTTGCCGTGCGTATCTTAGTTCTATCCACGATCCTAGCTCATTTCTCCCCCAAGATAAACCAACCGATTGCCTCCACCGTTTGGACTGCCGGCAAACAGCAAACCGTTGGTTGGATAGACAATGGCGCTGCTCCTACCCTTCAGCAGTTTGGTGCTGCTACCTTTGAGCTACGCGTTGGCAATGAGACGTCCCAGGTATGCTCCGTACCGTGTGGCCTTTTTGTCTTGACTAATCGTTTATAGGCTACCGTGCAAGCCATAGGAAATGCTGATGTTTCTCAGGTCAACACGCTGTCTTTCATACCTGATGCAAGTGTCATACCTGATGCAAATTCCCTTCCGCCAAGTTTTTCCGGATAGTGAGTGCTGTATTCCCCCCCTCCCCCCTCTTTGTTTTCCCCCTGGGGTATGGTTAATATTGCCTTGTAAGCTTTATCAGAGTCACGTCCGCTAATTTGCTCGATAACTCCTCCACGGCCGTCAGTGGGGCTCACGTCATGGCATTCTCAGCCAGGTTCAAGTGCGTCATACCTTTATAGTGGTTCCGACTCGTCTCTGAAGGGATCCGAATAGTATCACTGGGGGGACGGGTAAATTCCCACCTGATGCCCAAGCTGTGGTCGATGGGAACTCAGCGAGCACAACAACGACCGGGTCGACAAGTTCAACAACCCCCGCCGCCAATGCTGCCGGGGCCACGACTCATTCTTCCACCTCCACCTCGTCCGCATCGCGAGCGGGCAACACTACCACTGCGAAGAACTCGAGCAACTCTAATGGTGTGGGCCACATGGTTGTGCCCCATGTTCTCAGTGCTACTGGTGTCGCCGCTATCGTCTTCGTCTTCGCTTTCTTCTTCTGATTACATTATACCCTTGCGAAATTCGAAGGTATCATGGTAGCCGATCATCTATGAACCTCCGCTGTCTCCTTTTCCCCTTTTCGTGGTATATGTTCGTACCATACTACTGACCAGCCCTGCTTTCACACTACATGGTTAGTCATTTCTTCATTGACAAATGAACTATGTGAGGTGTTCCTTGGCATCAAGTTGCAACCCCGTTGGAATCGTCTTGGCCCCAGTTTTTTAGAATATGTGGGATCGTAGGAGTTACCCCCACGCTGAAAGGTCTCGAGGCGACGTCAAGCTAAGGGCTTGCATGCAAATTTCATGAATGTTTCATTAGCTTCGGTACCCGCGACCTAAGGATAGCGGCATACTCGAATTAAGTGATATTTGAATGTGGCTCTACCACCATCTAACGCTCTACTGTAACTCCCGTTTGGCGTTTGCGTTCCCTACGGTGGTGGAAGTCTGCGTGGCCAGAGGGTTAGCTGAAACGGTTAAAACGGGAATGAGATAGCTCGTCAGATGTCATAGTTGCACACTTTTATCCACGTTAGTCCGTGGGCTCGGTGTTCAGGCCTTCAGAACGTTCAGGACAGACATTATTCAGCCTGGGGATTTGAGCGGACAGGCGAAGATAAAGGAAGTTGCCGCCGCTAGCGTCCCTCGGTTCTAAATTAGGCCCGCAAGCGTGCACCGGCTGCTGCTGAAGAAGAGATCCCAACTGCCTGTCCCGATGTCCAGCGCGACCACAGAAACCACCAAGAAATCCCAATCGCGGTCCAAAGCCAACAAGGAAAAGCGCCAGGGACAGTCCAAGGGCGGCGGCGGGACGGAGCGCCTCAAGACCGTCGTGCGCAGGTTGCCCCCCAACCTCCCCGAACACATATTCTGGCAGTCCGTGCAGGCGTGGGTGACGGACGACACCGTCCTTTGGAGGGAGTTTTATCCCGGTAAAGTGAAGAAAAAGTGAGTGTCGGAGTACGGTGGTCGCGTTCAGCGGCGCTGACGCTGTACTGGCGCGATCCCAAAGGCTGAACAGGGAAAACGTGCACTCCCGCGCATACATCGCTTTCAAGACCGAAGAGCTCGTCGCCAAGTTCAGCCGCGAGTATGACGGGCACGTATTCAAGGATAAAGCCGGTTTGTGTTTGCCCGTCTCTATGCTGGTGGCTTGCGATGGACGTGATTCATCTCTTCATCCAAAGGGAACGAATCGCTGGCCGTGGTCGAGTTTGCACCCTATCAGAAGTTACCTCTGGACAAGAAAAAGGTCGACGGTAGGAATGCTACAATCGATCAAGGCATGTTGTCATTGTCATTTCCTCCGCACCTCTCTCGCCTGATCATCCCATTCAGACGAGGAATACATCGCTTTTCTACAGTCCCTCGAAGCCCCTTCAACCAAGCCTCACGATGCAGACCAACTCTTGGAGATGCTAGGTTCGCATCGCGCATATACTACTGGGCATTCAGTTTCACTTACACACGCAAACACACCTCTAGTTGCCTCGACTGAACGTCCTGCCATGCCCGCATCCACACCTCTCTTGGACGCCCTCAAAGCCGAAAAATCCGCACAGCGGGACAAAGAGGCTATCCAAAGAAACCACTCACACTACAAGGACGCTGCTCAGGCATCCAAGAGGGACGAAACTAAAAAGAAGACCACCGTTGCCGGTGCTTCCGGCTCCGCTCCTGCGTCCAAACAAGGTGGCGAGCCGACTGCGCCTTTGGGCAAACGAGCCGCGAAGAGGGCTGCTGCGGCCCAGAAGGCGGCTGCTCAGGCTGGACCCGCGGCCCAACCGAAGGCCGGGAATGTACCTGCTGCTCCACCTACGGCCAAGCCATCCCCGTCCTCGCCCAACAAGGGCAGGTCTGGGCGAGCCGGCAAGCAGCAAGCGTCTGCACAAGCGCCGACTGCAGCGCCCAAATCGTCGTCCCCGGCCCCTGGTCAAGTCACGCCGACAGCACCTTCGAGCCCCCCCGCGGAGACCGCAGGTTCCGCCGCGCCTGCCCTCACGCCGGCAAGCTCTGAAGGGTCCACGAGACGACCGCGGCCGGTGCTCGGCATCGCGTCTCGGCAGTTCGAAGTGGCCCTGAGCGGCGCTGGCGTTTCCAAGGCCGGGGGCAGGCGTGAGCGCGGCGGGGAGAAGGAAAAAGAAAAGGAGAAAGAGAGAGAGCCCGTCAAGGAGGGAGGGCCCCCCAGAGACAGAGAGAGAAGGGACGGCGGGGGTCGGAGGAGGAAGGAGGACGATGGACGATCGCGCGGCGGCCCTGTGCCTGCTACGCAGCCGGGTGTCTTACCCGCTCCTACGATCCTCCAGCGCGAGGCCAAGTCTCCTCCGCGAGCATCGCAGCGGCAGATCCAGTCGTCGGACGCTACATCAGGTGCCGTGGCATCATCCGATACGGTCGCTTCCACCCCCACGACGCGCGGCTCTGGCAGGCGAGGAAGAGGAAGGGGCAGAGGCGGAAACAGAGGAGCACCGCCGCCCGCGGATTCATGAGGTATACAGTATATTGTGCCTTCACGACGAAACTGTGCTAAAAATTACTTCATCCTATGGAAGAATGTTTTACTGTGTGCCGCCTGTCCTTGGCGAAGTCTGTCGTGTTCGTTCTATTTCAGGCTCCCCTGTCAACAGTACTACAGTAGTGTCAAGACACACCGCGAGGGAAAGCACTTATATTTAGCACCACACATCTCGGGCGCTGCTGCTACAGTAGACTCTGTCATAATCCATGCTGTGTATATACATACTCTGTAATAATCCATACATTTTTTCGTCCACCAAGTTGGTGGGCGGGGGATTATGGATTATTTTGTGATATCCCATAATTCATACATTTTTGGGTGAGGAAAAGCCATGATTTCGTTGATTTTACGGCTTTGCTGCCATGAATTTGTCCAGAAGTAGCCGAATTATTCCATATATATCTGTCAAAGTAATATATTCGGGCAATTTGACACCTCGCGCGTGCGTGCCCTGACCTAAGGACCTAAGATGTACATTAATGGATTTAAAAAATGTATATATCATAGCAAATTTCTTTTTTTGAAATTATCCAGAAATTCCCTTCCGGCTCTCCAAACCAGACCCCAACATGTTGACACAAGTATAAACTCGTTTAAGATGGGCCTTGCTCAATTTGGAGAACAAATAAAGACAAGAAGGAGGGTATCCTTTCATGTCTCCATCTCCGGACGATGCACCACACACATGTAACCAGGCCGGGCCGGACTTCCCGGCACAAGCGCCCTGCGGTACTACATACTCTGTGATAATCCATACATTTAGGTGTCCACCGAGAGGTATGGATTATGACAGAGTCTACTGTAAGTTACAACCTGCAGTGTTCTTTCAAGCTTCACGGCTCAGATCCATACGCTACGATACGTGCTACGGTCCGGTCCCTGGGCTACATTAATTAAGGGTCCAATCTTTGTGGCGATTACCATAGCATACTGCATGGCCGTTGTCCATTCGAGGCACCCGTTGCGCTCCAAAAATCGGTTAGAAAACAAAGCAACCTCTTGGCCCTGATTCGGTACTTCCTTTGATGATTCATGACTGTACTGTACTTCCAGAATCTGGCGATGTGAATTATGAGTCTTCTACTGCTTCTCTGACGGCTTCACTCCAATAAATTTCTTGTCGATGTTACCACGTGGGTCTTGGCCGTTTGTTCCGAAACGGTAGCATCCATGCAAAGATCCCGAATCCGGATCCGATTCGGATTGGACATCATCCAGCCTCCGATTTCGGGATCAGGCCATCTATCATTATATTTGTCATGCGTGTCCCAAGAATTGGATGTGCCGCGCGGTTGAGAGATTCTATGCAGCTATGCAGCTAACCTAGATGGGCGGGAATGCGAGGCGAGGAAAATGTAGGTTTCCGACGGTTCATGGTCACTTGGTCACGGCCGGGCGGGGTTGGGGTTGGCAGGTGTCTGCGATGGAGTGGCCCTCACTCGGGAGATTGGAGCACTCGTTCATCGCATGTGTCTGCATCGCGCGTTCTCTGGGAGTACAGTATGCCAGGGTTGTGCATCTGTTCGGTGGTGCGGTCAGTTCCGGGTCGTCTGGACTGTCATCATCTCCATGGCGACGCGTATCGCTGCTGCTGCGTCTCTCGTAATCGACATCGACGCCTTTCCGCATCGGCAGAGACGGCGCGGTTTACCATCGATGGTACGACGGGTCAACAGTGGTCCCCCGACTTTGTCAGACTGGATGGCGTCCTCACACACGCTCCCACCGCCGTGAGCTGGGGGACCGGACCACATCGCGTTATTCGCCGTCGGCATCGACGGTGCCCTCCATCACGCCCATTGGTCGCCGCGGTATGGCTGGTACCGCAGTCGCGGACAAGCCGAGAAACATCGACGATGTTTGCGAACTTTCGCCTGTGTGACTCGACAACCTTGACGTTGATGCAAGGGTTTTTGAACTTGGTGAACCACAAAAAAGACAAGGGGGCGTTGATAGTCTTGTCGGGGAGTGGTTCAACTCAGAACGTACGAAGCACGTGTCAAATCTTGGATTTTGAGGTCTGGACGCGCTGCTAGCAGCCTCAGGTGCATCCCATCTTAGCACGCCCTGGTGCCTCCGGACTTTCTCCTTATGATATATAGCGTGACTTCGTCATTTGACTGCCGACAGATGGCCGGGTCCCGGCCAGGTGCTTACAGGAATCCTAAAATGCGGGTGACAACAAGTCGAGCATCGAAATCGTTCAATGTACTGTGTTGGGGGATAAGGATCATGGTGGCGTAGTAGTAAACGGAATGGATAGCCCCGAGCAGGAAGTAAATGACAACAGTGAGCTGTAACCAAATAAGTGCTGAGAGTGTGACTGGTATAAAAAGCAGACGACACCAATGAATCACCAATTTGCGGTCAATCCTTCCCAATGATGGACAGCTACGGGTTGACCGGAGAGCTGTCGTGCGGCAACAAATGGCCGCATGGCTTTTGATACAGATCTGGACACCGCAGATCCCCCCAAGAAAAGATCACGGAGGTTGGGTAACACCTCTGTGGCCCTTGGCCCAACAATGAGCACCTGCAGTGCAGTTGCAATGAGCGGCACCAGACTCCTGGATACATGGAGACTCCGGACTGCGGTAAATGGCCGGAAAAGTTCGAGGAATTGGGTGGACTTTATGTCGTCTTCCTCTTGCGGTTTAGAGGGCGGATGGCACAGGATGAAGTCAAGTCACTCGGTAAGAGAGAAGAAAGGCGAAAGCTGGCCGCACATCAGGGCCATTGAATCAACCCGCCAATCTATCCTGTCCCACCTGACTTCCAACCTTGAACAATGTGGCTGGTACGGGTCCAACGCAAGTTGAATGGACGGGGAGGAGAACAGCACCGAGGCTGCCTTGGGCGGCCTGAGACGTTTCGCACGACCAATGAATTGCTTTAAATGTGGAACGTCAAAGACGAGGTCCAGGAAGAATGTCATCGAGAAGTTATTGAGTATGGGGGTATCGATGCGGGTGAGGAAGTCTTCCGAATAATCGGCCATGCCCTTAAACATAAGCCCGGTGAGAACAGGGAGGACAACGCGTGTCTGTGGAGGTGGGCTTGGCCGGTCGGGACGAGATTGCGGCGATTCGAATTCAAGGCGGAGATCTTCGAGCCTTTTCAGTGAGGACAAGCAGGCGACCATCGCCTCGGGTGAAATGTACCCCGAATGAGGGACATTCACAAGTGCAAGGTTGACAAGATCGCTGGTAGACAAAAGTAGATTCGGTAATGCAGGAAATAAAATGCCCGACAGCCAGAGTGTGTGTAGACGTGGGGCAGATCCACCCACGAACGAATCGGCAAGGACAGATGTAGATGCTTAATGTGACCGAAGCCGCAGAGCCGTCAGCTCTGGGAATGGAACCTGCATTGCCGCGGTGAGTGCTTCCCATATTGAACTTGGAACGCGGGTGAGGTCGATGGAGTACACACGATCGGGATGCTCGAGTGCCGCAAAGATGTTACGTGGCCCCACGTCCCGCATTCCGGTCCAATGATCATGAATCGCTATGGGCAAGGCTGGCCAGATATCCAGCATTTCCCTCACTGGTGTGTCTCTTCTGCAGAGAAGTCGCAGATCCACGTGGCGCGGTGAGGCAAAGACGAGACCTCGCCACCTTCGGCACACGTGCACTAGCGTATGCCATTCATCGAGATGTTCAGGTCTCAGCTTGTATGGACGATTGTTGTCATTCACATAAAAATCAAATATATTCAGGAGGGCATCGTCTGTGAGCTTGTGGGCCGTCGCCTGGCCTACACCGCAGCAGTCAGCAGCCATCGCAGAGGTTCGCACAGAAGACATACATAAGCCTCGCGGTCCATCGAACTCTTCCTCAGGCTGGCGGTGTGTCGAACGTTCCCCCCCATCTCTGCAAGTCTTCCGAGGGGGCATCGGTCTGGGTGGCACAGGTAGATAAGCATTGGGCGGTGATATTGGGCAAGGAGGTGGCTAGACTCTGGACAGCGTTTCGGGTGTAACTGTGTTTTCCACACAGTTATCCAAGCAGTTATTTCGGAAATTGGGTCAATGAGGTTTCACGGGCATCAGGAAAAATACACAATGCTTTTTGAGCTTTATAAAACCTTTATAAAGTCAAAAAAGGTAAAAAGTCGAAAGTCATTTAGACCGACCCAATTCCCAGAAAAGTCATGATACAAAAATCCACTACGAAGCCAAAAAACTCCAGAAAAAGTTGTTTTATGACCTTTTGATTTTAGAAATTCTCCCTATAAAGCTAAAAAGTTCAAAAAGCTGTAAAGTATGTTGTATTTTTGCTGATGGGACGAACTTATGAGGGCCCATTGTGGGGACACTTTGCTGGATGGGAAGGTCGATAGACCATTTAGACGCGCAGGCCGCAGGGCCAGGGCTTACAGCGGTTTCCAAACCGATACATAGGCCCTGGTCCAGATTTTTGTGGGCTGTCAATGCACCGTCAACGCGTCAACGCGTCAACGCGCACGCCACATCTTCACGTGCAGCACCACGTGACGTGACGTGACACGCAGCAACCGAGCAACTCTCGTCTCTCAAAAATCGAGCTTAATCAAGTTAATCAAGTCCCATCATCTCGTCTTCGTCTCGCCAGCCAAATGTGTGGTGGTTCCTTTGGCAGCCTTACTGGTTGATGAGAGGTAGTGAGTCCCTTTCTTCTTATTATCTACGCCCCCCCCACGAGACACTCCACCTGGTCGAAGTGTCTCAATGATGAAATGAATTCACATAAAAAGATCAAGCTCAACAGTCTGATGGAATTTTTGTTCCATCTGATGATCTTAATTCTGCAATCCTGAAAATCTTTCCCCCCTCCCCTCACATCCGACGCCTTTTGAACCTTTTTTTAACTAATTCCATTGCCTTCTTTCCAGGTCCTTGGTGCTTTTCTTTTTCTTGCCTTTAGCTGCACGCTGCCCAATTTGTCGCGGAAAGGACTGAGACATGTTGGTCGAATAGCTTGCATCTATGGCGAACGTACATTTGTGACTGCTGCCTGCGATTACTATCTAGAAAGTTATAACAAATCCTGTCGTTGTGGTAGTCGCTTCCTGGCACAGCAATGTGATGGACGAAAACATATATTAACAAAGTGGAATGACAATGATGTCGCAGCATGCTGTCCAGAGAGTGGGAGAATATCCCTCAACAGCAAATTGACCGGTTCAAATACTCACCGGACTCACCAGTACTTAGTGATGCAGTGATGTGTTGACGAGGGCAGTGATACTCGTGGGTGAGATTTGGTGAGAAATGACAATATAGCTCATCAGCCCAACATGGAGATGTCCGTGAAGTGGAATATTAAGCTAATGGATTCGTACAGTTTACCACGACAGATATACAATGATACAGACGAGTCGATCGAGCAGGTCTAAGTAGAGATGCGCTTCACAATGCGGTTCCACGCTCGAAGCTCGCACGTATTTCGGCGGTATATTTGTCGAAGTAACGCGCAATCTTGAGAAGGAGCATCAGTAAAGGCCAACTGCAAGGGCAACCACGGCTCTACCTTTTTGTTGAAGATGCGGTTCTTCTCGTTGATATATGTAATATCTCCTGTATCCTCGTTCGGACGTTTTCTAGAGAACTTACGCCGCTTGTCGAGACTGATGGAGTGAGTGATCAATGAAGAGGCGAGGGTGGCACACAACCCTGGAACGTACTCGTGATTAATCTTGCCAATAACGCGGTCAATTGCCTCGTCAGTGGGCTTGTTGTCGGCATACAGCAAGCTATTTGCATCGCGGTAGAGACTTTCAGCTGCCAGCTGCTGCTGGTGAGCAGTCGGAACCATCTAGAAATCCATATTTAGAGTTCGTCGAGAAAGTGAAGAACGAAAACAGGTCACCTGTGAGCCTGAGGCTTGTGTTGGGTCAAAGCTTGTCAATGATGCTGATGATCCATTTTGTGAAAGCGTCCCAGGTGCAAGTCCCATCGCGGCCTCCTTCTGTCTATTGTAGGCTTCTAAATCTGGCTTGAGCTTATCGACGTCCTTCTTGTATTTCCGCCGAGCAGCATGCGCATCATCTGAGAAGGAGGCTGTGAACAAGAGTGGTCGACAACCGACCAAGAGAGGGCGAACGCACCGTGAAACTCAAAGTCCGCCCTCCGTGCCTTCCTGGCGAGTTTCTTCTCCCACTCTTCGTTCTCCTCAATAGTCCACTCCCAGTTCTTCTGCCTCTCGACGTCCTCGCCCCGCTCCTCCGCATCCGCCTTCAGTCGGAGCGTCTCGGCGAGCCTGCGCTGCTTCTCGAGCCGCACAAAGTCGCGCGCAGCATTCTTGGACTTCGAGGATTCCTCGATCACAGAGGCACGGTTCGCGAGTGCAGACGACCGCTACAAACTGTGTTGGAGGGGCGGTTGTGACTTAAGTAAGGACCATGACACACCATTTTGGCTCTCAACTGCTGCATCTTTGCCTTCCTTTCCTCCATCGTCATAGGCCTCGCTTCCGTTTCCTCACGGTCCTCATCTTGCTCAGGGTTCTGGTTGCCTTCTGCGTCGTCTTCAGAGACTTGCTCAGATGTTTGTGGCTCGGACTCGGGGTCAACGTATTCATTTGGGCTCATGGTACCTGTAGAAATGGGGCGGAAGAAAGGCCTTAAGAGTGTCAAGAATGTGATGACGGAGGGAAGAGGTGTCAAGAGTGTGTCAAGTCTCCAAGTTGGCTGTCCACCTCGACACACCTCACGTGATGCGTGGGAATTGTTGTCCTATTATATTATTGCGACAAAATCTATTTATCGTGTCGGACGGAGTAGGATGTAAGACAACATGTGCAGGTCCTCCCAAGTTCGTAAATATATATCAAGCATCCACTCCTCAGTTATGTTGCGCGCGCTTGCTCGCAAACCGTATGCGCTCCCCGTAATAGTACAGAAAAATCGTAATAGGAACAAAGGCGCACGAAAGTAACCCAAGGAGGGTACTTGCCCACCCAATGCCAAGATTGTTATACATCGCCGCTCCGAACAATGGGAAACCTGCGCCAAATGCGGACCGGATTAGGTCATTCCCTGCGAGCACGCTCGCCGCGTGTCTTGGATATGCGTCCGCGAGGTAGTTCAGCACCGTGATCTACGAAGCGCTCGTGTCAGCCACAATGTCTCATCACTGACGCGATAAACAATGATGCTCACGAAGAGGAGAATCCCTCCAATCGGGTAGAGAGAAGAAGCCAGGATCGGCACTATCCAATGGATGCTGGGACGGACGGTCCAGCCAAACAAAAATAGACAGATCGGGATGAGGAAAGAGCCAAAGATCGCCACGGGCAACCGCTTCTCTGGTTTGATCTGGCCGTTTTCATCAAACATCTTTTCTTGAACGGTGTAGACATAATAGAAGAGTGGTGGTATGGTGGCAATGACACCGCCTAATATCCCGAGGAATGCGAGACCGAGTAGCTGCTCCCTGAAGCGGTAGACTCCGAGGAATACAATGGGGAATGACTCGAACCAGAGGTAGAACAACGCATACATGAGGCCGATGTAGAGGTTGAGTACCAGAACAATAGGCTCCTGGAAGTTAAGCGCGAATGGCCGGACCAGTACATCAAGGGCGATATCGCGTCCTGTCAGGCTCTCGGCCTCAATTTCCGACAATGATTTAAGCCGCGAGTCGCCAGTAGCTTTGCGAAGACGCTTGGCGCGTCGGTAAAGGATGTTGGACGAGGATGTCTCGGGGAAGAAGAAGAAAAGGAGGGCCAGGGTGAAACTACCCAGCCACAAGAGTTCCCACATCGTCCACCTCCAGCCCTTCTCATGAACGGCGAATCCACCAACAAGGGGGCCCATCGCAGGGGCACACACGGCAAAGGCGCTCCAGATTGCGATACCATATACTCGCTTTTTGGGAGTGTATATGTCCGCCACAGTTGCACCTCCCGTTGCAAGGACAGGTGAACCGACGAAGCCAGTGATGAAGCGGAACGCCATGAGCATGCCGAAGCTTGTCGACAGGGCTGTAGGGACTTGAAGGACAACGTATAAGAATAGTGTGAACAAATAGATTGGCATCCGCCCGATGAAAGGCATCTCGCTCAGTGGCGACCAGAGCATGGGCCCTATCCGACGAATTGCAAATCAGTTGAACGAAACAACCGCGAATATCAAAATTGACTCACCAATTCCATACCCAGCCACGAATAATGTAAGCCCGAGAGTCGAGGCAACCTGGCTGACACCAAATTGCTGTGCGATCTCTACCGCCCCGGCAGTATAAATAGCAGAGCCGATGTAAACGGAAAATGTCAGGAGGCAGACTTGGAACATGACCCAGGTTTTCTTGGTTTGCGACCAGTTCATTGGATTCTTCGGGGGAAATCAACGTCATGTACGGGACGCATGACAATCTTGACGTACCTCTGGGTCATCAGGACCATACCAAGTTACCAGGAGGGAGTCGGACCCTTCTTCTTTCGCGGGTTTTGGTGACTCGGTCAATGCCACGATAGTGAGAGAGGATTGTAGGGCTCGCGAGTCAGTTGGATGTGCTTCTTGTTCATCGTAGGCACCGTAGCCGCGCCCACGGCCGTTCATCGGATCGTCATGGTCTTCTACGGCTGGGCCAAGTGTAGTTTCTGAGGACTTTTTCCTTCGGATTGTTCTCTGATAGATACTGGGTGGGTTCCTCTCGTCGCTGTGAGGGAAATACGTCGGCCCGAGGGCGGCGCGGACGAGAAGAGAAAAGAATGTATCATGGAATATTCCAGCCATGACGAACAGCGTAAGGGGCGAAGAACACTGTGGGATGAAATGGACCAGAAAAGCATCCGTACGCCTTGGTTTTTAACGACTTAGATGCGAACGACGCGGGGGAGTAGGTAGACGGCCGCTATGCTGACACATGGCGGGAGGGACAACAAGTAATGAGTTTTGACTAAGTCCAGTACGAAGGTGTACAGCCCAAGAGATGGGCAGAGCGGGACGGGGATGGATAAGCAGCACCGCCACCGGAGTGCACACAGGGCGTCGCAGGTGGCGAGCACACTATACCCTTTTCTGGAAACACAACTGCCAATTTGGGAACGAGTCAGATTACCAATAAAGTGGATCAATATGTGATCCACTTTATGGCCCTTGCGCCGCAAGTCAAGGTCATCAAGTAATTGAGATCACACCATGATTGTCGGGCGTCGCTTAGTCTGTCAGAGACGTGAGCACCCGATAGCAAACAAACTCTGGCGGGGACAGTGCGTGAGAGGAATAGTGGTAGAGCCGACAACCAGACGGCGAGGGAGTGGCCGCACTCATGCATGTCGTCACATATATATTGCTGGATGACGACAGAGGAATGATTTCGTAACTGTAGTATGGATATATCCATGGAGTTTTCTCCGCATTCAGGCAACGATATAATGATATATGATAAGCGGTAAGCAATCCGTCCGTCGGGGACAATTGAATAGAGCTGAGAGGCGATTGAGGGACAACGCGAGTTGACACCACCTGACCTGAAATGGGTTTCCAAACTTTCGACGACGCCCCAATTGGAGTCAGGCTTGGACGTTTCCAGGGCCGTGGGCATGGCTGCATATATACAAGGGTTGATGGAAACAATTTCGGGAAATCTTCATTGACAAAGCCCAATCAAAGCGAAGAGAACACAGAAAAGTCAAGTGAACCAATGACAATTACACACCGATTCTGCCGTATGAATGCAGACCTTGAGGTTCAGTTAGACCATTCATAGATCACCTGGTTGTGGACAGGCCTACCCATGAGAAAACAACCCTGGTCATTGCGCAACAACAAAAGCAAGTTCATGTAAGAATTCCCGAAAAAAAAAACCAATCGCTCATGCACTCATGGCACGAGTCTGCCAATAACAAATATAAGCAAGAACAAGAGTCAGGTGTACAACTAAAGATGCTTAAATGAGCCCAGAGAGCCAACAACGCCCACCGCATCCGTGGAGTGTCGTATCAACGTGCTGTTATCGTACGACGGTGGGACCACCCTCGACTCATGCGTCCTTCACCACCAGAGTCTTCATTGTAGACTCAAGTCCGGAAGCCCCTTTCTCGTCACCTGCTTCATCTTGGTTATGGTGATGCAGTACCTCGCGGCCCTGTCAGTTGGTGTTCACCGGCTGGCCAGAGAAAGGACGATGCGCGAAAAGTAAACGTCACGCACCTCATCCACGTCCTCCTTCTCCGATTCTTCCTTGTATTTGGCGATGTTCGCTTGGAGTTCGTTACCTCCAGACATCGCCGCAAGTGTCGACATGCGTTTCATCGCAGTGATTCCCCATACCGCCCTACGGACTGCACGTCGAGATCGCATGAGCGGGATAGCCTAGAAGAAAATATCATGTTCTGGACACTCACAACGCGTCTTTGCGTCCAAACGTTTCTGAATGTGCGGCAGTAGGTCTGTGGGGCCACCAGATGGGTTTTCGGGGTCAGGTACAAAATGAGGCTTGTCGCTTGCAAGCCACGCATGCTTTAACATATCTGCGGCAGTCGGGCGCTTCGTAGGATTCACCGTCAGGCATGCAGAGACGAAGTCTTTCGCCGTTTCGGACACATTTGCCCAATACTCTTCTGTTCTTCTGGCGTCAGCTAGGGCGGAGGGGATCGTAGCAGCAGAACGTGCCTGGTTCAAATTTGTAATCACCGGCCAAGATGGCTTCCATCTCCTGCTGCTGATTCTCGCGATCGAACGGCGTGTAGCCGGCGAGCAGGAAGTAGGCGATGACACCCATTGCCCAGATGTCCACTGGCTTCCCGTGACCCGCTTCACGACAGTACTTCATCAACCATCATATCGGATTGTAAGTTTGATATGTGACATACTTTTCTTGAAAATCTCGGGGGCCATGTATCCTGGAGTCCCACAAATCTCCGTGAGCAGATTGAACCGTTCCTCTTCCATGACACGGCTCAGCCCGAAATCAGCGATCATGATGTCTGCATCCTCAGCAGGCGTCCGGAAGAGTAAGTTCTCGGGCTTGAGGTCACGATGAACAATACCGCTGTGGTGGATATATTGCACGGTCTTCATGATGGTGCGAACAAGTCCAGCAGCGTCGCTGTGAGGTGTTAGGGAGGTCACAACACAAAAGAACTATTCTACGTACGGCTCATGGTAGTTACCCTTGGCACATATCCTGTCGAAAAGCTCCCCACCGGTGCACAGGTCGAAGCAAAGATACAGATTGTTGGTCGTCTGTATTTGCCTGTCAGGAGCCCATTTCTGGAACCCGATATAGAAAATTCACCTCAAAGTAATCGTAGAGCGTGACGATATTCTGATGGCCACTGGATACGCGCTTCAGGACTGCGATCTCATTCCGGACCTATGTCGGTATTAGAGATTGCGCCCTAACGAGCAACTGCGCGTGGCGAGATGGCACGATAAGGAAGTCGACACACCATAAACTCCCGTCCTTCCATGAGTTTCTTGTTGATCACTTTACAAGCGTAGTACTTCCCTGTTTTGATGTGGACAGCTTCCTTCACGATCGCATATGTCCCGCTTCCGAGGGTCTTCCCCGTACGGTACTAATGGTGGCAGTTTTCAGAATTGGGCTTTCCGCCATCAGAAGACAAAATCACTTGACACGGGACGGTAACTGGGGCACTTGGCATCTTTGAAGGGGCTTGAGTGGACTGAAGAGGGCGCAGGCGCAGATAGAGGTACGCGATATCAGGAGTCTGTGGGTGAGCGCTCCTATAAATAGTATCATTGATATGTCGACGCACTGTTTCGGTCGGCGGTGCCGGGGCGTCGCCATGCCTTTCCGCAGCGCCCGGCGCCGCTTCCGGCCGTGACGCACTACCCTGTTCACCGCCGGGCCTGGCGGCCGTTGCCCCCGTCTGGTCATTCGCGCGCCCCCCTTTCAAAGCCGTTCCGGATGAGCTGGCAGAGCCAGATCGGTGGTCGGAGTCCTTGGTACGGTCCCGTATCGAGGGCACTGCGGGAAACTTGCCGGCAATTTTACGAGGTAGTTTTTGGATGGGGTTGGACGACGGGTTCTGGCTTTGTGCGTTCCCCATGGTGGGTGGATGTCGATGTGGCAGGTTGAGAAGCGAGGCGACCTGCGGCGCTTACACTAGTGTGTACGTATTTATGGCAGTTTCGCCCTATGACTATCAATAGCGCCGTCCTACCTCGTCGTGGTCGATATTTAACACGCGACGTGCACGTTGATGTGCGCCGCCTTTCGTCCACGACTGTTTCCCGGTTTCCCTCGCAATAATGGGGTTAATATACATCGCCATAGCCACCCATGTACACCTGGCGTAGCTGTGTCTCTACAATTTCGACTGTCTGAACTGAGTCATTCCTACTGGCTCCCTCGTTTGCATCACCTCAGTTCCTCCACCAAATTGGCCGCATGGACCCTTCCACCGCCAGTCTAAGTGGCAGCCATTCCCGACCTCCGGATAATAGCCCATCACAATACGGTCATTGTGTTGAGATGGTCATCAGACTTTGGGTGACTCGCCACCGATTTACATTCACTGTGAATGAGCTGCATTCCTTTTGTTTCTCAGATGTGCATGCCCACCATCGGGGTTAGACGCCCAATCTCAACCCTATTACCAGCACTGACGCCCAACTTGCGCCAGTGGGCCTTATGATGGGGCCAATCGAGATAGGGGCTTTCACCTGAAATCGTATAAACTGCACGGCTGCCATGAGGTGATGCAAGCCTTCTCCCGGAGGCTACGTCTCCCCGCAAAATTTGACCGTAGGACCGAATGCAATCGCAGCGTTACAGACATGTACAGGCCGACAGAGTGTGTGGCCACCTACTAGTGCTGTGTAGGGCCCCAGCGTTGCACATGGGTGAGTAGTTCGATCCATGCCCGGCCACTCCGAGGAACGACAGATTTGGTATCCTTCTACGAATACGAATCATGATATATATATCATCGAACCACTCACCGCCTTCGCCTTGATCGAGTTGACTCATTGGACTCACATGTGACTTACCACGATGCTAATACACTATTGTGACTAGCTTATCATGATCTACGCCATGCCATATCCTCGACACGACACCGCTAAGGGCTGGCCGCGCACTTACTAGCCGCCCAGTGCTGCGACATGCCCTGACCCAGTACCTGCGCATATTTCAACGCATGATGGTTGATGGTGGCTAATAGACAGTGATTGTGCGATTGCTATTGTCCGGGACTCGGAACTCGTCGGGAGCACACTTCATCACACAAATTTTGCTGTGCATGCCCTCACACCTTATGATTTAATCGAGACACAAGGAGCCCCGGTAAGTCTCAAGGTTGATGCTTTGCTGTCCGCATTACAGCCATACAACTCACTAGACCGGCAATCGCATAGCCATCCACGAGAGCTACACCGAATCATCGCCACGAGAAGCAGGTCAGGGCTAATATTGTCGTGGTCCTTGCATATCCTCACTTCGTACAGCCAAGGCGAGTGAATACGATCCTCGTTGTAGTATCCACCCGAAGAAGGCCAGTAGCCCCAAATTATCGATTAGAACTATGTCCTTCGAACAACCCAGTCGAGTCTCTTCGGAGGAACACCACCTTTCAACCTTAACCCCACGTCGTGGTCGAAGTCCGCCAGGCGTGTATCGACCTTCACCGACCCTTTGGGAAACACAACACCATTCCACAGGGCCTCCCATGACGATGGAGAGTGGCAAAACTGTCGGGGATGGGAGACGTTGCCTTCAAATTCGACATAACCAACCTCCGCAACGCCAGTCGACCAGCCGAATATGCTCGCACCACTAAAAGGAGCAAGGAGGCTGCCCAAAGCCAGCGCGAGCATCCGCTGCTGGTCCTCAGGAAACAGGTGGAACAGTGCGGATGCGTGGATTGCCGTGACGTGACCGCGCAGCTGATTCAGGGAGCTCAGATTCGCGAGGTCAGGAACGCTGCTCGACGGCGGCCCAGGGGTAATTTGCGTTCGGTCTAAGAGGTCTGCGTGGATAAATGTAGCAGGGAATGAGGCTGCCGAGGATCGGAACAGCTTATGGCCCAGGTCCCAGAACTCTGTGCCGAAGTTATTAGCACAATGGTCCGGAAACTTTCGATTGTGAATGCCTCGTGCTCACCAGGCACAATATCGGTGGCGACGATTCGGTTCGCGGGCCAACCGTCCTGTGCGGCCTTGCGAGCATCAGCTCCAACTGTGACAGAGTGTGTAAGTATATCTCTCGAGCAAACAAAGGAGGCGTACAGCAGGACCCGGCGTCCAACAGTATGCCTCCATTACTGAGTCCGACAGCGAGTGCTTCCGCATACCCAGAAAGACGAGTGATTGTTGTCCTACATGTCACCTGTCAGCCTGGATCACGCGAATTCCATAGCCCTGGATCACCTTGCGAATGTATACGAGCCGATCGTAGAGTATGGAAATACCTGCAGACAACATTGGTGACAGTTCTTGATATTTCTTACTCTGATCCGCCTACTTCATATGCCTCCCTAGCAACCGTTTGGATATGGTTGCGAAGCTCTTGTGTATCATCAATATTAGTTGTAGCTTTGAAGAATGCCTCATCATCAGAGTCAAGCACGAGCAACGATGGGTCGAGTGGAGTCGGGACAGGCATGGGGGTTATTTATCTGGGATTGTGGAAAAGCAGCCAACGTTCATACGCCCTGCCACCTCCTCCATCGTGGGTGCCGAGTAACGTCAAAGGAAAGGAAGGATGAAAGGGACGGGGATACCCGGATGGGGTTTCTGTCATTAATGTGCAGACGTCAGTATACACCAGTTATACACCAGTTGAGAACTTGGCTCTCTATCCGCGCAACGCTTCCTTGGTCGATGCCCTCTCTTCTCGGTCACGCCAGTGCCTCTGAACTATCCTGAAATGATCTCGATCTCGGGATTCAAGGTGAGGAGAGAACCATATAGTTTGGATAACCAGGGGCAGTTCTCACAGCAATTGAGGACACTGAAACTAAATTGGTGTTACGGACAACTGACCGCTCTCCCCGGCGTCCCCGGTGTGGGGTTTGAGTTCGACGTACGCGTATCATATTGCATATTACGCCTTCTCACCCTCAGGTTTGGACTGGGACTGGGACTGTCGTAAATACGCTTAATTATTAATATGTGTACACCTTGCCGATCAGCCATTATTCGGGAAAAGGCCTCCTTGACGCTTCTCAGTCCCATGATCCTGAAGTACTGTACAGAACAGTATTGCGGTAACTGGTGAGAGGTGATGCCAAGAGGGGTGCGGTGCCCAGGTCGATGCCCGTAGTCGCCCAGTGCAGCTGCCGTCACGTACTTTTCTTTTGAGCCGCGAGCGTGAGAATCGCCACTTGGGCATGTTTTATATCACCCTGCCGTGACCTGTGAATCAAGCATACAGTTCAAAAGCGAAGAACACGATCCGCCATCGTCTCTGCCTCTGGTCTATATCATCAGAAGGAGAGGCTCAGGTCCAGTTTCGTCGAGATGGATGGCTTTGGGATCGTTTACCTGATTGAGAATGCTCAACAGTTCTGGTCAGGTGCGCAGTGTCGACACCCTCACCAATGCAGCCCTTGCTAACGCTCCTCTCAGAGCTTGAGGATATTCTCAAAGTTCCACCAAGTGCTTCACTAACTCTTCTCGATGCTACATTAAAGCGCTCCATCGCTTTTTGCGCCTCATACCACGGTTCGTGGCTGACCCCTTTCCGCCCTGCTATGCTCACCCTCGTACAGAATATTATTTACAGAGCCCATTGCAACTCGAGCATGCATCTGAATTCATCCTTGATTCGGAGCTCTTTGCGTTTCATTCGGAACGCATGTGCGAGATCCTGACTGATGAAGTAGCAGGGGTTAGGCTTTATTCTTCACTATTGCTGCGCGCCTGACGTACTAATGCCAAGCCTATCAGAACACAGATCCCCACACCCAGTTCATACTCTACAGTGTCCTGCTTTACCACGGCCGACGCAACCCAAGCTTCCTACGCTCGCACAAACGATGGCAGCCTTTGGTTCCCCTCCTAATGGACCACATTCTCGTTGACATAGATCCTGATGTTGAGGACACGTTTTCTGGCTTGGTACCTACTTCAGGCCCAAGCACAGGATGGAAGGGCCTAGTTATCCCCATCGAGGCAAGGCTGCGTTCCCTATCCGTGCGACTCCTGTACGAAGTTTGCCGGTCGTCAAAGATGTCCATTGCAGATTTAAGTTTGTGTCTCTTCACCCGCCCCAATTTCAGGCTCTTATCCATACTGTACAGAGGTCTTTGGCGACCACTTTCTAGACAAGTTATTTGATCTTGTCGAGCAGACTCGTAGTATGCAAGATGAAACATTCAATTATTCTGTTATCAAGCTCATCGTGCGTGTTCTGTTCTTCCCTGTGTATTTTTTTCATCTGATGGCGGCCTTAGATTGCACTCAACGAACAATTCATGGTCGCAGAGCTCAACCCGAAAGCCCAGAATCAGCCTACGCCTACAAACGCGTCGCATTCCCAAAATCGCGTGCTGCATGTGCTCATACGGCGGCACGGCACCAGCCAAACTTTCGGCGAGAACCTGATCTTCATGTTGAATCGTGCTGGTAAGTGCTTTTTGTATGTGTTGTCTGAATCCATTTAAATCGGCTTGTCAGGGCGAAGCCCTGAGGACCTCGTCATGCAACTACTTGTCTTGAAAGTACTATATATCCTTTTTAATACTAAGGGACTATCAGAATACTTCTACACGAACGATCTCTGTGTGCTTGTTGACGTATTCCTTCGGGAAATTGTTGACCTGGACGAAGAGTCCGAGTCGGTATGTTATTGGTCTGACTGTATGCCAGGCTCTAATTTCGATCATTTGCAGCTCCGACACACATACCTCCGTGTGTTGCATCCCCTTCTCACCAGAACACAACTGCGCACTCTGCCGTATAAGCGACCCCAAATCGTTCATGCACTCGAGTCCTTGATTGCAAATCAAGAGATCCGCGAAGTTAGCTCGACGACGAAACGCCTTGTCGAACGATGTCTCAACGGGGAATGGTGTGTACAGCACCGTACGCCTAGCAGCGTAAGGCGAGTCTTTGCGGAGTCTGGATTACAGCGCACCGAAAGCCCAAGTAATGACCGTGTGGCCGCTCAGTCACTCACGCCCAAGTCACTAAGCACCCCTGCCCCGTCAATCGCTGACCCATCCCTCTCGCGCCGTCGGTCGCTCAAAGGTAGTCGGAGCGCCGAGACCTTGCGTGACTTGACAGCAGCAAGTGCAAAGCTGACATCACGTGGTCACGAAACTCTCTGCAAAACCGCAAACGACAGCTCCCTGAGCCTCGCCATTACGCCACAGCCTACCACGGCGGCTGTGCACCACCATGCCCACCAACAACGCGAACGCGTAGCCTCTGAGACCCTCGCTGATAAGTGGACTGCCGACCGACGCCTGCACACGCATCCTCCTGGTGGGCGGGAGGTCAATCCACCAGTCCGTCACAACTCACTCGGGACGGTGCCATACGAAGCAACATCACCAGTGTCACCTGTCGCCGCGCATTCCGCGCCGCCACATCCGCCGTCGCCACTTGTACCTGCATCTATGCGCAATTCTGGCGCCCGCATCCCCCCTAGTCCCGCGGGTAGCATGGCGAGTGCAACATCGACAGCGAGCGGGACAAAAAAGGTTCAGCGCCGGTCTCCGCCCCCACCACCAAAGCGCAGGAAGCCGCCGGCGGTTCCCTCGCGTGTGGTTGGCAAATCAAATAGCGGTGCGGAGATTACTGCCATCGCATCGTCGACATCAGCGCCAGGTAAGCTTGGGAAGGTCTAATGTTGAGATAACATGGGCTCGTTTCGTTTCACTGTAGTCGCACTTCGCAATGCATTAGATTTACGACATATACATGTGTCTAATACCCGCTACACCCGGACGGACCTGCACTGTTGGCTAATTGCACGAGCCCCGTGCGGCGTGTGCAATCTTAGGAATAGACCCCAACAGGAAGGGCGGTCTCTGCTGTTACGAGGTATTGGGCCATGCAATGGCACCTAAAAATACTGCGGTGCCGCTGTATTGTTGGGGATACGAAGCAGCGGACTCGGCTTATATCATTTCGCGCTTCTTATTTCAAATGTTCAAATGAGGCCCGAATGGCGGAGTCGCGCATGGTCGTTAGCTTGTCTTTTTCTTCGTAAGTAAACACCTGGAGGGCTGGAGCCGTGCAACACAGGTGGCCCATTCTAGGAATCACTAGATCACTCATGGAGATAATGGCCGCGTGCATCCCACACCGTGACGCCACTGGCACGCAAGTCCAGATGCAATTACCGTGACAGCGACCAGCAGAAATTCAACCCAGCAGGTTTCCCCAGGCTGCAATATTATATCAATCAGCTGACTTGCGTGGGCCAGTTGGTAGGAAGTAGGAAATCTAGCTTCGAGCTGCGGAATACGCACGAGGGGAGCAGTATCGGGGCACGCTGCCAGTGCTGGTGCTACAGCCGTTCCGAGTCGGCAGGCTTGGTCTCGACCCAGTTCTTTTCGTCCCTTACTACGAGCTCAGGCTAAGGAACGCGGTGAGCTTCAGTTCAATTGGACTTCCTGGAAATCGGCCATCGAATATATTTTAGCCACAGCTGGCGCTGTAGTATGCGCCACCTAACTTGGTCTGGTTTGGTCTGGTCTGTGCGGTGCCAGTGACACTGCGGCCGCTGCATCAGGAAGCGCGTAGCTATGCCAGCTCGTCATTGCCCCTCTAAAAAGGGAACGGCTCGTCGTCTTCTTCTAGGTCGTCGCGGTGAGCTACGGGAGAGTTTTTGCCTACGACTTATCTGCTACAATTTAGCTTTCGCTATCAGACTATCAGGCTGGGCTGGCACGTAATCCGGATCATGGCGGCATGGCAGTGCGTGCCAGCGCGTTCCCGTCCATGCCACTTTGGGTAGGAATATTCAAGCTGCCTTCCTGGTCTTATTGTCGACAGTTCGAGTTGCCAGTGCCGATCAACGGAGCCTGACCCCTACATGCCAGTGGGAGGTTGCTTCTCCGGAATCCCGCGTAGACTTTGCATTCGTTTGATGACTGATGCACTGGTGGGGCCGCAGCCAGGGCAAGGCCCGATGAAGTCTTCCTTCGGAGCTCCAAGTAGTGGCGGTCGTCACGCGCTTCCTTCTTCCTGAACTTTGGTAGGTTCTTCATGACATGCCTTCGTTTTTTATTTTTTATTTAATTGTCTCAGGTGGCGCAAATCTTCCGAAGGGCCTTTCCAAAGATGGTGAGATTCAAAGCTAGATACCTGCCCAAGAAAGTCAGTCTGAGATACAAGTTTTATTTGTCTGAGCGTTCACAGTACGTAAACTGAAGCGATGGGGAATATTGCGTCTTTTGGGGTCGCCTCGACGAGTGTCTATCATTCCTTGCTCCAGGGATGCGCCGCACAAGATTGGAGTAGTCTCCGAACCCCAAGAAGCATTCGAGATAGGCAGGCAAACTGTTGGAACAACCTTACAAGTCTATTGGTGCGGGGATGTATCTGTCGTGGTATCCTTGACTTTCCGACCACTCATCACCAGGTTTAGGATCTGATTTTCGATGGGGGCTCACAAAAGGGGCCAGTTTGAGGACATTACTACTTGTATTGCTTAGCGAGGAATATCACTGCGATACATCAATTCTGGTTCAGCCACATAGATGGATATACATCATGATCATGGTGAGCGATCAATTAATCATCCACTATTTTGAACAGCCTGGGACGGCAGGCGTAGCATGTTCCACAGGGGAAAGCCCACTTGCTTGCCCATGAAATTTTTTACACCCGCGTATTTGAAGCCCTGGTTATTGAAAAAGTAGACCTGAAATAGTCTCACGAATTGTTCTGCGTGGATGCTTTCACTAGACCTACTGCTGAATGTGTCTGCACGTCCGTTGTTATACATTGCGACTGGCGATCGGCCTATAAGATGAGTGCGGGTCAATGTCTGTTACGACGATAATCGCCGACAGGCTCACCATTTCTCGAAGCACACTTACAAGGGCCCTGCCAAGACCTCTGCGCTGATAGGCGGGCCGAACACCGATGAGAAGAAGATGCCAGGCCTCAACCCGTGCTTGCTGCCCGTTCGGGTACGAACTCTGATATAGTTCATTGTACTTTGGAGTGAACTGGGAATTTATCTTAGCGTGAGACCGAGGGGGGGTGAACGTGGACGAACATGGTGAGTCATCCACTCTTTCATGTCGTCTCCCAAATGACGGATATAAGCATCGGACAACCTTTGCAATGGAGTGAACACGGACGGAGCGTACAGAAGGCCCAGCCCTTACCCTATGTGAAAGTCGGCCCCAGGTCGAATCCAGAAGGAAACAGCGTGGATTTCATCATCGAAACCGGCAACCCACAATTCCCCGTCCTTGAGGCACGCATTCATGCATATCTCATACAGCGCTCTCTCGCTAGCTTTGGAAGCGTCGGTGAGGCATAGAACCCCATTGTCTAGATTCGGCGTGTAAGCATAAGAGCGAAACAAAAAACAGGAAAATGGCTATAAAGTATAGACGAAGTACCATTGAACAGGGCGGTCTCAAGGAGTTCGACGATTTGTGTCCTTTCTTGCGCTGGAGAGAAAAGATAGGTACTCAAGTACTCAAGTTCAAACCAGCGGCATTTCTCACCATTCGGGGCCGTCAAGCGCCGGACTGAGGGGGCAGACGAAGACATCGCGGAGGTCGAATAACAGTGCTCTGGAAATATCTCCGTGGAAAGGAGTTGTCTGGGGATCTTCTGATGCCCCGGCAGGTAGTCCAGGTAGGAAATCAGGCCGTGGAGAGCAAGGCCGATGTGATAGAGTCTAGGGACTAGGGACGTTGGGCATCGAGTACCCTTTATATAACCCTGAACGTTCCAGGTCTGCCGCTAGGCTATCTGTAACACACGCGCTAAGAAATGACTGTCATCGGCGAGTGAATTGAACTAGAGAGGCTACTAGTATTGCAATCCTCGAAAATTCCACTTCGCATCACGAGGGAACAAACGCCCGACTAGCAGCTACACCGCTGGTGAAGGGTCCCCCGGTCAGTCTGAGTAGATCAGTCATAATATCATATCCAGGACAACCACCCATTTTCGGGCGGGATTCAGTTGGATCGCCACAGACTGGAACTGGAAGGCATCCTTTTCGAGGGACATTCCGGGCCCATGGGATTCTATGTTCTGAGTTCGCCGATCTCGGGTTAGACTAGACGGATGGGGAAATCCCATGGAAGGCAGGAACCGTCAACAAACAGGGATTGCGTTGTTGAGGTTTAACACAGAGTTGGTAAGTAATGCAGCCATATTATCGGTTACACTGAGCGAGTCAGTCGTGCGTTTCTTTCGGGCCACCTGGGCTGCACCGTCAAATTTCTCACGCCCCCTTTTCTGCGCCTGCGCCCGTCGTGTCCTCATTCATCTTCACCCTCAAAAATCTAGCAGACAGACCCAACACATCGTTGTGTGAACACTTCGGGGACCATTGCTTCCCATCCAAGACTAGGAGCTGCCTGTAAGTTCTCGCTGGTAAATTAGCACCTCGCTCCACTGGCATGTTGGTTTTTTTCAGCAGAAAACCTCCGAAGCAATGATTAGATTTCACGTATCATCTATGAAGTACCGTAATCAGGGACCATTGGTAGAGCGATTCAAGTTTATGTTCCGGAGGCCGGAATTCTTGTCCATTGTCGGCCGTTCGAGCCTACAAAGCGATTCAGTTCCGATATCCCCCGCTGACGCTGGAGCTGACTGAATTTTGCGGGTTTTGGGTCGAGTACGGCGGGTTATTTTCGAGCGCGCGCTCCGTGTTCAGGGAGCAAACATCTAATCTTCTGGGTCAACGACGGATCATGTGGCATTCCCCTCCAATAATTTTGCCTTTCTGCAATTTAGAGTCAACTTGACATCCTTTACATTGCTTTCCCCTCCTTGATGTCGAGGGCTCCAGACACTTGCGCATCAGGGAGCGGTCCGTATCGGATCTCGAGTCTTCTTCGCGCTCTGGACTTGACAGCAGAAACCTTAACCTGAGCAGCTGGCTTCTAGTCAGGGCGGTGGTGTCAGGTGTGAAGGGAAATCGTCTGATTGCGGTGCACGATGCATGGTATCTATTTTACGCATGTCGACCTACCCCTTCTGTAGGTGCGCCTATTTGCATGCAACCTAGAACATGACTCATCCCCGCTAACCCTATGCCCCATTACACTGCTGGCTCAATCGCAAGTTGCCTGACTGAAGGGCAGCATGACACCCGAGATCGCATTGGATAACATTTCGTGTCCGGACCATGTCCCTCGTATTCTCGAACGCAACCACCTGGACTCCTCTGGCTATGACTTTGTTAATTACTTGCTCCATTAGCTGTTCACCCACCGCCCAGGTGTCGCCATCAGTTATTTATAAGAGGCTCGGGGTCCTCTGATTGACATTCGGACATCAAAATCTTATGTTCGAAACAGGGGTAAGGAGCGTCTGGTTCCAACTAGTTTGAGAGCTTGACACAAAACCGAATCCTTCTAACCTGAGCCACGTGGTGGTGGTTCCATCCGAAAGCTTGTATGGATACATTACGCCTTTTATCCAGCACGTAATGTACCTCCACGCGACTCGTAGTGCCACATATGAGCGCGTGCTATTTGGGGTGCAAATGTCTTCACATCAGACTCGCAGACCGCAAGCCTCCGACAGTTAAGATGACAGGCTGAGGAGCAGACCATCGTCAGCCTGTAAAAGATCCGAGAAACACGCCGTGCCCTCATTCCGACCGGAGTTGTTTATCAAGATGAACGGCATTCGATGTACGTGGATCACGCATTGGAGTACTTCTCAGCGCTCTCGAGTGACAAGCGCTCCATCCATTAACTAGGGGCAGCGAAGAAGACTCACGCATGTAAATCTCAAGCAGTTGACTTCAAGCGGTATCTCAATGCACTACCAAATATCAAATGAGAAGCCGCCCCAAATTTCTCGAGATTGTTTCATCTCCGAGAACTGTAGGTCGGTCTAGGAAATCCGCTGGATCCATTGATTGTTGATCACAGGGATTGGGGCTAATCCAGACTCAGGATGAAAGAGTCGCATCGACTCCTGCGCCGTTCTGTGGACAGAACGCGTCCCGCCCTGATACTTCTATCGATCTCTGCCGGGACCTAGATACACTCTCCACACCAAAAGTGCACGCGCGCTGGTACCCACTTAGTGGATCACCTTTCACGGTTCATATATAATGTAGGCCCGACGCTAGGGCGGATGGCAGGTTTGCCAAATGGAGAATCAGGCCCAACCGCCGGTCAATCCCGTTCATCCCTAACCATATCAACAATTCCCTTCGAAGCGCCAAGACGGTTTCCAATTTCTTCCTTCTTCGTCCATCAGTTCATCGATTACTTGGAAATTGCCCTGACAAGCCCCTACTAACTAAAATTTACTCCCCGCAAATGAGATATACTTGGAACCCTGCGCAGTAGCTAACCAGTCACACCAGTGACGCGCTAGTGACACCGTTTTATTGCCCCTGTCCAGCCCGAGCCCGAGAATCCCTCCTGATGAACTGATGGATGTCAGAAACAACCGTCCGTCCGTCCGAGGGCCACGGAAATCCGACCCTGCATCCCTCAAGACCTTGGCATGCGTCCATGTGCATTGCTAGGAGTCCAGATGACCCCGAACTACGTCTTTCATTGATCCGATTTTTCATAGGACCCTGCGACCCTAACCTGCGGTTTCCTCCGAGCGCGCCCTACCGCTGTATTTCGTATTCGACCTGTTTCATCGGAGCGAACGATGGTCCTTCAGGGAAAACCCATCTGTTCTGTTACACCATCCCCTTCGACGCAAAAGCTGATCAATTGAACTCTCCTCAGATCTTGTTGCAGTGGGTGGCTGACGATTAGCTGTATCATCGTTCCGCTGGTAAGAAAGCGCCGTATTCGGCGCCCAGCCCAGGCGCTCGATTCCCTCGGCCGTCGCCACTCTCCGTGATTATTCCCCGATGCAATTCTTGGACTTGCAGGTAGTGGTGCAACATTCCCCCTCCCCCTCCGGTACTGGCATACACCGATGCTGAATATTTTTGGTGCCTGCTGAGGAATCGGAAGTGATGGTCCTTACGAGCCGTTTGTGGTGGGGGGTATCCAGAGAAGTAACGACTAACATACGGCCGTTGGTCGGCGACCTTGGGAGACCGTCCTTCTTTCTAGCTCGTAGTACCCACCTCGAGAGCAACCGGAGACGTGTGATTGCCAATCTTCGTGTTTGACACGCATCACATTTCCGGGTAATTCGTGGGACATGTGTCGCCACTCTTGCCGCGAGGAGTTCTTTACTCTCCGATCCCGACTACCTAATGTTACGCATCCGATGCCGGCATATATTCGCCCTTCAATGCTACACGAACGACTGAACTTTCCTATTTGCGTGAAGCTTTAGTTTGTGTTGCCTTGCCGGTCGATCGCATTTCTTGTCCCCGACGATGCTTAATAAATTCGCCACTACAAGCGCATTCGATTCCCACCCACCGAAATTCCGATGACCGGAAAAAGGAACTGAACCGGACATTGCATGTCCTCCCAAAGAATAACGAGATGTACCGGATAAAGTTACTGAAAGTGATTATATTCAGATTCCGTGGGGGGGCAAACCATATGACATGTCGTCTCCTTCCAACACCCCACGCGCCCACACCTGATCTTCCGATTTTGCTGCAGAGCTGCAGAGCATAAGGAATGCCAGATTATTCCAACTAATCTATAACTTGTAAGACAACTAAACTAATTCACCTGGGCCATGCTCCTCACAGCCCACGGCGACCTTGCAAGGGAGAAAAAAGACGCAACCAAAGAAAAAATAGACAAGGAAAGGGAAAAAAAGGGAAAATACGAAAAAGACGTAACGAGACTGTAGATTTGCCAATGGTCCCCACACCCACCCCCCAGTTCACCGCCCCTATGCGCCTCACCAGCGATAACCGGCACGCTCGGAGGTGGCTGCGATGGTCCCGGCACCTGCCCTTGCGGGGCGACGGTAATGGCGGCGGCAACGAGATCCGATGGGGACATGCGCATGCGCGGGCGCGGCACTGGCACAGGCGGCATTGTCGGTCCTGGTCCTGGCCCGTTACCGGGGGCGGCGGCGCGGCGCCGGCGGGGGAGGGGTGGCGGGAGTACGATGCGATCGCGATCGCGATCACGATCACGCTCACGATCGCCGTCCATCGGCTTCGCATTTGGGCTCGCGGGGGGCGGAGGCATGCGCGAGGCCCTCTGCGGGGACATCGTACCCTGCGCCTGCATCGGGTGCGCAAGCATCATCTGGGGCGGTTGAGGCTGGGGCTGGGGCTGGGGTGGGGGCGGAGGTGGAGGTGGGGGTGAGACCATGCGCCCTGGCAGCGCGCGCGTGCGGGCGGGCGAGCCATGTGGCGTCCCTCCGCCCTGTTGGGGGTGTGTGGCGGCGGTGGTGGTGGTGGTGGCGGCTGGGCGGATTCGCTGAATGATCCACGGGACGGACGCGGCGCGGGTGGGGGCAAAGGCGCACCGAAGGGCGTGGGCGTCATTATTCGTTCGTGGGGACCGGCAGGGTGCGGGCCGGAAGCTGGCCTGCCACGGTCCCTGTCTCGTTGTTCTCGCTCTCGTTCCCGTTCCCGATCTCGCTCCCTTTCGCGGTCGCGGTGGCGCGGGGACGGTGGTTCGCGCTCGCGTTCCCATTGTCTCGGCGGGAGTGATGCACCGGGCACAGAAGGGAGACTGATTACCTCTGTCGTGGGTATACCCCGTGGTTCCAGGTCACGCGATGGCGCGTGGCGAGGGCCATCGTAGGGGTGCAGAGGAGAAATTGGGGCTGAGGCAAAGAGGGCGGCGGTGCGGAGCTAGAGTTGTGGTGGTGGTGATGCACATGGTGATAATGCACATGATGATGATGGTGTCCACTCGATGAATGGTGCGTCTGCGGAGGCAATTGCGGGGCTTGTCCAGGACCGATGTGGGAATCAGAGCGAGGGTGTGGTGGCAACGAGCGAGTCGGCGCATGCTGCTGTGACTGTTGATTCACATAATGCATCTGCTGCTGCTGCTGCTGCTGTTGTTGTTGCTGTTGTTGTTGTTGCTGTTGTTGTTTGAGTAGCAGGTACTCCATCTCGCGCTCTCTCATCTCCATCTCCTCTCGGTCACGCTCATCCCGCTCGAACATAGGGTCGCCGGCACGCGATGCTCCCGAGTTTGGCATCCAGCCATTAATCTTGGCACCATGCGGCGTCAACGGGCGACTGAACGGCCCCGAGCCGTGCTCCAGTTCGTGTTGCAGGCCAGAAGGTCCGGGCGGATACCGTCGCCTGGGAGGAGGTGCTGGCGCTGGCGCTGGAGGACGAGC